>SNQJ01S0092485.1:3206-32534 GCA_010110895.2 Picea sitchensis
TGTGGGTGAGAGGAGAAGAGAATACTATGGTTTCAAGTATCTAACAAAACCTCCTTGAATGTGTGATGATGTGTGAAGGAATTGATAGTGAATGATGAATTCTTAATAAGTTAAGTGAGCAATTTTTGGCATGTGGACATCACTTGGTCCTTTACAATGGTTGATTACTTCTAACTCACTATGTTTCACAAACAATCCTTGCTAAGATTGAAAAATACCTAAGTAACTAGAATGGTGGACATGTGGGTCCTTACTTATGAGATTTAATCTCCCTAGGATGTTTTTTAATCTAAGAAATATTTGAAAATGTTCCTAGATTGTGAACATTTGGGCATGTATGGGCTCTTACGATGCTTTAAACTTCCAAAGTGATTTACTCTAAAAATTTGAAACTATCCTAAGATTGTGCACATGTGGGCATGTGTGGGCCCTTACAATTCTTTAAGATTAAGTTTCAAAAAAAAAGCAAAGAGGTATTGGCCTCTCCTAGAGATTGATTTTATCAAGGGAGATGAAGACTTCTCTAGGAAATCTCTTTCTCTAATTTCCAAGATCACACAAAGGTGCGAGGAAAGAGAATACTCCAATATTGACAAAATAATCTCCTAGTCATGCTTTAATGTGGTGATTGTAAAAGAAAAGAAACCGAACTTTAAGAATTCAAATGCTCATGATAGGCCATCCATGTGGCAAAAACAAGTGAAAGAGATTATGGTTCTTTTCATCCTCTTAAGTGTCTAAGTTAGCTAATTACTAATGTAAAAAAAAACTCTAAAGCATAATTGTTGTTTCTTTACAAAGTGCAAGAAATATAAATCTAAATCTTAAAAAAAATATATATTTTCACAGTCACACGGATATAGGTTCAAAATTGCACGGATCCACGTGAGTTTAGGTCCGACCGTCATGTAGATCCACATGGGTTTAGGCTCGACAATCGCGTATTGTGCATGGATTTTTCGGTACAAAATCAACGCGTCTGTTTTTCCCAAACTCCCGCACACGCAGAGAAATTGTGGGACGGGAATTTAAATTGGGTTCTCTTGATTAGAGGCCCAATTACTACATATGAGGGCTGGAATAGGTCGGTTTTGATCCCTGCAAACACAAATGAGTGAGAAAGAAAGATATTATAGCCTAATTGCGGAGGATTTTGATCCAACTCCCGAGTGGAGTCACCAATCTATTGGGTTATTTTTTCTACTTGGGTGAGATAAAAGAGGTCCCTTAACTATCTAGTTAGGCCAACAATATAGCACAATAGTTTGTTAGTTGATTAGTGGTTCAATTGAATAGAAAACAAGAAAGAAAGAACAAATAAATAAAACGAAACGAAGCATGTACCAACTAAATATGATGCAATAAAGAGACACAATGAATAGCTACCAAATGAGACCAATCTTCGAATTGATAACACCTAGGAGAAACATGGGAACTTATGAGTCCCTTATTCCTCCTCGGGAAGGGTATTGAGTCCCCAAATACAAATATTTCTCTCTCCTAACAATGGCTGAAAATGAAAATACAATGGTGAAGAATTGATTGTTGAAATTCTCAAGAGGAGAGAGGTGCAACACTTTCTATGAATGCTCAAATAGTTCTAGGAGAAAGATAGCTTCTCAAAGACAAACTAAAAAAAATAACAATACTCAAATTGCTTCTTATTTTTTGCATACAATGGCCCTATATTTATAGGAGGATGGACAATTTTTTCCAAACTAGTTTCAAATGTGAATGTGAGGTCTTTGAAGGTACCTCCCATTCCTTTCAGTGATCCTCAAGAAGAAGTTTTGGGAGATTTTGGGTATGGTTGAGATCTACTCCACCCCATAAGTGGTTTAAGTCTGACTAAAATCATCAATGCACCATTTCCACATCCTTGTAGGTTTTCTGACTGTCAGTCATGTAGACTACACACTATGCACGTTGTACATCGTGCTAGCCCTCATGGATGTGTGCATGCTGGTTGTGCTAAATATGCTCAGAACTTCATAACCACTTTTGTATATTTTTGTGATTATCTTTCCAAACTAACTATGATCCTTCCATAATTATTGGTAGTATGTTGTTCATATGCTGACTGTTTCTTCATCCATTGTATGTGTTTGTGGTGAGAAATTTTTTGGTGATAACAACACGCATCACACCTGTTGACATCAACCACTCTAGTTTAGATAAATGAAAACTAACTTACCATCAATATCAATCAAAACTATGGGGTATCTCGAACACTCCAAGGGTTGACATCTATGACAACCAACTGTTAAACCAACTATACAACAATCACCTGCTTTGGAATTGATGGCCACACTCATACTCTAATACTCATTCTCCCCCTATCTTCATGCTTCTATTATTTCTCTTCACATGTTTCTGTCCTCATGTTTCTTTCCAAGTTCATCTTCTCTTTGATATCAATAAAAAAGAGTGACTCCCCTTGAAGGTATATCTTCTCTAAAAAATCCTTCTTTGACTTAATGTGCTTGACCCTTTCTCTTATGATATCTCTCTTTCTCTCCCTTTTACATCATGGGAAAAAGGACAACCCCCCTATCGGTATGTGTCCCCCTTTCTGTATGCTTTTAATATTTCTTTCCTAATTTCTTTCTCTAATGATTTATCTCCCATTGAATTCTCTGCAAGATGTAGAAAATATGGGGTTTCTTTCATACTCTTCCAATGATTTTTGTCCATTGGTGCTTCCTTTTGTAATTCTCTGACATATATAAAAAGAATTCAAAATTTATTGACTTCAAATCTTTAGACATCAATGACCATACTATTCAACAATGTCTCACTGATGATATAGCTTCTGATGAAGGTTTCTCTTTCCCTATTCTTCTATGCCTTTCACTGCTTGTTGTCTTATGACCAATTGATTCCACTTGTCCACTAATTCCACTGATTCCAATTGTAAATATGCTATGTCATATATCTGTCTATACCCGCCAATGATCTCATAAATTCATCTATGTCCATATGTCATAAGTTGTCCATAACTCTTCTAGATGAAATGACTAAAGAAAGGAAGGAAAACAAGTCTCTTGAGGAACAATTAGTCAATAATAATTATCAAGAAAGTTTCTAAGAATCCCAGCAGGTCATCATGAATCTAAAATCTTAGCTGGAAGAAGCCAAAGTGATTGAAGAAACTCTCAAGAGTCAGTTGGAAGAACATATTTCTGTCTGACATGATGAACACCTTTCTTCTTGTTCGGATTTAAAATATTCTTTATTGTGATTTGTATTATTTGGCTCTGATATAAGATGAGATCCCTGAGATTAGATATTATATAACTTATCCCAAATCTCTTTGGTCAATGAACATTTTCCCACTTTTTATTTTGATGAATCACATAGTCCTTTTAGGATGAAATCCATTGCTATTTTGTTGTTTCTTTTCAATTCATTTTTGGCTGCAGTCTTCGGTTTCTTTGTAGTGGTGTATCTTGTAAAAAATCATTTCCAAACATCATACCCATGTTCCTGTAAAAAAAAATTCATTTTTATTCTCCACATTTCGTATCTCTGACCATTCTGACCATCAAAATGTGGTACCTACTATGATACCAATTGTTGGAATACTGATAGGGTGGGGGGTGAATCCGTATGAACACTTTTACCACTTTTAACCACAATATATAAAATTCAACTATATCAACAATATACATCAATGTATCATATATTATTGCATTCAATATATCATGAGCATATAAACATAAGCAACATGACATCACATCAAATTGGGAGAAAACCACATAATGCTTTCTTATATATTGTCAAGAATACATTCATTATAAGCTCCAAATTCCCAATTCTCCAGCTACAACTCGAACGAAGATACAACCCCCTATTTACAGGCTCCAACCTAAAGGAAGCTACAACTCCCTAAATTCTTTGGCTCCAACCAAAAGGAGGATAAAATCCCTGATTCTCAGGTTCCAACCTGAAGGAATATCCAACTCCCTGTGTTCTCTGGAACCAACTAGAAGGAGGATACAATCCACTTTCTTTTCCCCATCCTGTCACCCTGAAATATAAATGTAGACCAAACTGTCACTGCCACTGCCTCTGATAATCAACCTGTAATCAACATGTCACTACCACATCAACTTGTAACTGATGATCAATGTTTAACCTGTTACTATCACATCTTTGTATAACTAATAATCAACCTGTCACATCAACCTGTGACTACCACTTTCACATCGACCAACTTGTTACTATCATTGTCACATCAACCAACCTGTCACTGGCACTGCCACTATAATTGTCACTGTCACCATCACTGTCACTTTCACCGTCACTGTCACTATCACTGTCACCGTCACTGATATACCATCATCAACCAAATCCACTCACATGTATACAAAAACCATCGCTAAACCATGTACATCAACCATTTACATTAATTATCAACCATGTGCATCAACCATGTACATCAACCTGTATCAACCATGCACATCAACTTGTACCATACCATGTACATCAACCTGTACCGACCATGCATAAACCATACACTATACCAAGTACATCAACCATGTACCATATCATGTATCAACCATGCACATCAATCTATACCATACCATGTACATCAACCTGTACCATACCATGTATCAACCATGTACCATACCAAGTACATCAACCATGTACCATATCATGTACATCAACCATATGTCTCAACCCATACCAACATCACCAAGATATGCATCCAAGATATACCTCAAACCATGTTCCTCAAACATGTACCAACATCACTCATGACATGTCCCAATCATGTAATACACCATGTACCATAAGATATCAACAATGAAGTGCCTCAACAAAGTACTAAGGAATGTCCTCATACATATGCCAATACAAATATGTGCCTCTAACAATGAACCATAACATCCATGTATGAAGTACCAAGAATATGTGTCAAGCAAGGATGATTTTAAGGATGAAAATTTATTTTAAAATGTAGAAACCTTGACGAATCTACTAATCCTTCATGTGTCAACTATAAATGTTTGGAGATATTTTTGTAAAAATATTCAAATTTCTAATTATTTTATAAAATTTTGGCGATTTTTAAGGTAAAATAATTTTATCCTATAGAATTTGGGAGAATTATTTTTAAAATAGCGAATCTCGTTTTTGGAAAAACCATGGAAAATTAGCCCAAGAGAGAAATTTAGCCCCTAAAATCATCCCTAGTGTCAAGCATGTATCACTATCACCTCAACCATATGAAACCATGTACCATGTACCAAAAGGGTTCCAAGATATGCCTTAAGCATGTGCCGTACCATCCATGAAACAAGCCTCAAACAAACACATATAAAACATACTTTACTGATGAAGAGGACCTGGTGTATACCATCTCAGACAAACAAACCTTCCTCAACTTCAGAATCGACAAGATGGCACTTTCTTCAATATTTTTCAAAAGCATCCACTACTTTCTCCACTATGACCCACAGATGTCTGCTACTTTCTCCACTGTGACCCACAAATGTCTGCTACTTTCTCCACTCTGACCCGTAAATATCAACTACTTTCTCCACTGTGACCCACATATGTCCACTACTTTATCCACTGTGACCCGCAGATGTCCACTACTTTCTTCACTGTGACCTACATATAATCTTATAAATCTAGTTTGATCACTTCAGAATTTCCGTTCAATTTTCTTCACTACCTCAGACTTCTCAGACTTTTCTACCTCATATATGCTACACAATATTTACCAAAAACATCATTTGAAATATAGATAATCATTGAAATTGTGTGTGTTCTTATGAAGGACTTATTGTGGTGTATGTTGAGCACACAACAAACCCTAAAAAACCTCTGTCAATTTTTTTCTTTTTGGGTACCACTTGATCTTTTGCATTGTCTGATTTGACTTCATTTTGAGAAATGTTTTGTATTTGATTATTCTCATGACTCTCATCACCTATTCAGGTTTGTTTGAACTTATGAAACCCCATGAATTAAAAGGAATTAACACATGAATAAATAATCGACAGCCAAAACACATCACCCAACGCACTCAGATTAGACATCGGAAGGAATTCAAAGAAGGAAAAGAACCACTTGGGAAACCTTAGTCGCCGAGCGTTGATCTTCATTAGCATCGAAAAAAGGAAGTTTTTGTTTTGTGTCAATTCTTGCATAAGGATATCACTGATATCTGATTCCCCTTTAGCATCGGTAAAAGACAAGGGGGATAGACGTTAACGAAGAGAGAAAACATATTTTCAATAGCCGATGCTCGATGTGCTTATCGGAATCAGGGAAATCCTGAAAGTATCACAACAAACATTCTTACCGCACTAAAGGTTATTCCTGATCTCCGATCCCTGATGCATTTTCTTCATCGAGACTTTTTCAAGGAAGCTAATCCAAAGAAAACACTTGATAGGTCTATCGCCGATCACCGACCCTAGATACCTTTTCGAAATCGCCAATATAAGGTTTGTTTTAGAACGAATAACTTAAGGAAAGTCTCAAATCCGATTTATACATGCTAATTAAGTCACTGATATTTAGCGTCACATGTGTTCACTCAGTAGGAGGATTGTATGGTCTAGTTTTATCTTGAGTCATTCTTGGTTCCCTAGGTCCAAGTCACACGTTCGAGTTAGATTTTCCACGACAACATTATACGGTGAAATTGATCAGTGTCAGACCTTTTTGCAGAAATACATCAACGAAAATGTTCATAGCACAACCCCGATCTCGGATCCACCCACTGAGAGAGAGACACGATGGGACGTTTTAGCATTAGATATGATCCGATTTTGAGCATTTAACGATGTAAGTAATAACAAATACATCATTAGTTTCTACCTTGTGCACCAATCAAAACAACCCACATTTAAAATCATAGATAGACCACATCGCCGATAGAACACATCACCACCCATGCCTCCACCATCAACCCACAAGGAATTTAAGTTATAGAGATTCAACAGAAGATTTGTTAAAATTTCACTCATAACCCAAATTGAATGGCTGATGCGACACAATAAGTTCTTCCCTGTTTAAATTATCTTGAATTGTTGTAAACGAAATCATTATGTACGCAAGGAAATTCTAGAGCATCTGAAGGAGAAAGATGAGTAATTCGAAGGCTGCAGAGATCCCGTGAGTATGAAAATAACCAGGTTTTAGCAAGCTTCACATGTATGTATCCAAGTCTGTAAATTTTACATGGATACAATTTATATGTTTTTATCCGGTTTTGTTCTTTACACAATCTCTGAAATTTTAATTTTAGTTTCAGGAACAATGTCTCCAAGAAATCCAACCACTAGATGATCGCAGAGGGCACCGAAGCTGAAAGAACCAGAGGTAGGTGAAGGCTCTTTGCCAGGGATTGAAAAATAATTGGAATACGCCCCGAGGCCAGAACATGTCATTAAGACAACAACGAAGAAGGTTTTCTCCCAGTCTCCGACCTTTGGTGATACAAAGGAAAGCATAGGGTCCAAGATGGCGCTCCCACATTTGGGAGAACTCTTTAACAGGTTCAACCAAGAGGAGTACCCATAATATGTCCCACATAGTGATCCAGACATAAGGGTGCTCGATGAACAGTTGTTCCCCAACATCCAACGGTCATATATACACATGGTGGTGAGCATAACCCCCATTTTCCCTTGCATAGAGGTCCTGAAATGGATCATCGACTACACAAACACGCATAAATGTTTAATAAACAATGAAAATGGTGGATGTGTCAGGGTGTTCCTATCGGTAGAAGTTCAAAAATACTACAATCTTAGAGACCCCGAGGAGAGGCTAAACACAGACTTCATGGTGAAGTTCTACGATTTCCACAACACCAGCTGAGTGATGACATCATGGCGGAGGGAGGATAATAAGTACGCCAACGAGAGCACTTGTTGGTACAGGACGACCAACTTAAGGGATCCATACATCTATTTGATGGATCTCATCTGCTGATTATATGGAGAGAAGGACTGCTCCATATTTTCAGAGGCATGGATTCCCTTGGATTACACAGTGGTGATCTCCGGGAGCGATTTCAACTGGGGAGCAATAATTTATAAACAACTAAGCATCTATGTACAGGAGGCCCAGGTGCCGAAGGAAGGAGAGACACTAAATTTCTACATGTCTTCATACTTGCTCAATGTCATGTGTGCTATAAACATCTATTCCAACATGAATCTGAGATGGAATGTTGCAAAGCTCCTGGTCCATGTCTGCTTCAATGTGCTAAGGGAAAATAGGTATAAGAAGTATTAATCCCTCATCTGTGATGAATTCATTGGGTGAATTCATTTTATTATTTTTAAGAAGGAATTCTCGAGACTATCAGCTATGGCCAAGAAAATGATATCCAAGGTAGGCCACTGGTACTTGGACGAGCACGACACCTACATCAGGGTGTTTGGGGCCACCGGAGCACCACATATCCTACCAGGTCATGTCCCATACCGAATTGTCATAGGAGAAATATTATATCAAACCATATTTCAAGGCTACAATGCCACCTTGGTCAAGGACAAGAAACATGCGTTCATACCCTATGGTTTCCATGTAGGGTTCTACTTGGTAAAGGATACCACTCAAGCCAAATAAGAAGGGATGAGCCAACTCGATTTCTGATTCCAGACGAGTTTATTTCGCAAGAACGATCTAAAGGGCTTGGTCTTGTAACATGATTCATAAGTGTCATCCTTCTTTCCGTACGCCCATGACAAATTCGAAGACGAAGTCTTCACAGAAAATTCCCAAGATTGGGATAAGGTGGTACAAAGGATGGCCGACCCAAAAATGACCAGGTTCAGGGCCATGAATGTGGATGAATAGGTGACAAAAATAGAGAAGTTGACTCAAGAGGCCCTCAAATCCAAGGAAGAAATCAGAGTGACAGAGGCAACAAAGATTTCCCTGGTGGCTCTGATGTAGAACAGAGGATTTCCCATGAGACTAGAGGCACATGCAAGGGGATTGCTCATGATAGAACAAGAAAAGAGAGTAATCAATCAACTATAGGATGACCCAGACCTCGTAGTAATAATAAGTCTCCCTGCTGATAACCCAGTCGGAAGTCAGACAGGTCCAAGTGGTCCATAACCGATACAAATTGAATAAATCACTGGGTTAGACAACCCTGAATTTTCAGGGCCGCAAGCCAGATCGTTAGGGGAAATTTCGGCTCAGCCCGAAGTAGAAAGAACATTAGGGAGGGAAAGTGCACCGAACCCCCTCCATGACTTAATAAAAATCTATGATGATGAGGAGAGTTCGGAGGTGTCCTTGGTGACTCCGGTGCAGATCACAGAGGAAAAGGAACCCAAGAAAGCATGTTCCCCAACTCTTGACGCTCAAATTAGGGACCTTCCATAGAATGAACATGAAGTCGAAAGTGTCTTAGACACTAAGCTACTCGATGTACTAGAGACCCAAATGAATAGTCCAATAGATGAGCTAGGGTCAGGAAAACATAACGAAGAAGTTCCACAACAGGAAATCGACATCTCAACAACTGATTATCAAGTAAGTACCAAGACTACCCCTGATGCTTCAATTTCAGTCAGTACTCTACCTCCCGATGAGAAAAAACCAGAGGTTGGACCTTCAAAACACACAGAAGAGGTTCAAGAACCCATTCTTGAATAGATATACACCGTTAGAAGCCTAGGAAATATGCTTACCTAGGGATATCAACAAATCCTTGAACCCGTGGATAAAGTTGTTGATATACATGAAATATCCTATGATTGAAAAAGGAAATCTATCATAAAAAGGACCACCAAGAAGAGGATTCTTACAATGGATCGCTTCATCCTCATCACCACAGAGGAAAAATTGATCAACATCGAGCATGCCAAGAGTTCGAGTTTATCGGTGCAGGGATGGTGATAACAAATGCCAGCTTGGATAGAGAAAGAAAAGATGAAGAGGAGTTGGCCGCTGCACTAAAGGAATTGGAACATCTGTGCCATTTGGAGAAATACTATCAGGACTCCACATAGGCCACAGTGTTCTTGAGAAGTGAATTCCAAGACGCCTACAGTAAATTCACAAATGAGCGACACCTTTTCACTGTAGGGATATCCGACTTCCAAGAAGACACCCTGATGGCACCAACGACATGCAAGGACATGGAAAGGTGGTACGAGAAGTCCCACCAAGATGTGGAAATAATTGATTATATCAGCACGGTTCAAAAGCGTCGAGACATCAAAGAGCATGGTATTCGGGTGTTAAGGGATAGGAACATCGACCGCATAAAGAAGTCAGCCGAATACTAGGTACAACTGGCCCAAGAAACTCATTCAAAAATCTAAGAGAAGTGGGTTGATAGTGAAAAGAGCTGGACCAAAATCAATCGAGCGATGAGAGACATCGACCTTCTAGAATTCGACACACCTGATGACTTTGTCGACTTGCACAACATAGTCAAATTTCATGTCGAACAAGACTCATCGTGGGCTGCGGAGATAACAAAGGTGGAGAACATGGTGCTAGGACAAGTGCAACAGTTCATGGAACATCCGATCAAGGCTCATACCATGTTGCAACAATTAAGTGCCAGAGTAGTCAAGTATCGGGCCTGGGCAGTAGAGATATAGGAAATATTTTCCGCCCCAATGGAATAACACAGATTTTTTCATGCCAACAAATGCGAGGATTGCTTCTTCCAGTGGTCGGAGTATGAGAAGAGTCATCCACTCAAGTGAAACCATTTGATGACTTTTGGAAGACTGAGTGATGAAAGCGCCAGGTGGTGATTTTTTTGTTTTACTTAGCTGCACTTTGATAGTTATTTTTAGTTAATAATATGTTATAAATAAGAGGATTGACTTGTTAGCAAGGGTCGATGGTTGTTGCAAAGACCCTCATTTTTTGGATTTGTAAAGAACTATTTCGGAGCTGCCTTAATTGAGAATTCATGTTTAGGACCAGAGACAAGTTTGTGTTTTTCATCAAAAGTGTGTGTGATTGGATCTGAATAAGAATTATTTCTATTTTTTTATCTCATGAATGGATGTTGTAATGAGTAAGATCCTCTGAATTTGTTGATAAGTTATCTAATTCAATATTTTTATAGTTCTTGTCTTCAATGATGAAAAGTGAATCGTTGTGTTGATACGTGATTGATGATTAGAGTTAAGGAAACTATTTTTCTTGCGATCGTTTATTGCATGTATGTTTTCTCCTGATAATCATATCTCAGTCAACAATTGGAACACCAACAGGTTAATGTATTAGTACTAGTCTTGTGGTAGGTGTAATAATCATTGTCTGCATGTCTGAGCATGTGGGTTATCCTGAGCTCATCCTTCTCCAGTATTTAAGCTTTCCCACTTTGTTACCTAGTTGGTTTATACCAAATTTTATCTTGTATTGGTCCCACCTATAAGAGAAAATACAAAAAAATGACGTTCAAAATGAAGAAGGAGCTTTCAAAAGAAAACGTAAATCCCATTGATTAATTGGATAGATCGTAGGACCCCTCAAAATAATTGGTGCTAGAAGGAGGGCCTGAAGAATGAATGGTTGACAATATTTTTAACACATTATTTCAGACAGCCTGTAGATTCAAAACAAACCACATGCATGGCTAGTCATTCTCAAGACAACCCACACACAATGAGTACTCATGAAATGAGTAACTCACCCCAGCAAGGGGAAGAACATATATTCCCTAAGATACCTTATTCTCTTCCTCATGAGGATTTGAAACATTTTAGAAGAATCACAAGAGATTACACTTGACAAATCAGAGCACTGCCCTTAGCCCCGTTAGTTCCTCATAAAAAATAAGTAAGCAGACCAATGGTCGATAACCCTGACTAGGTTTTCATTGACACAATAGAATACCTGATAGATTTCTCCCTTACCAAAATCGAAAATCATCTCAATCTAATCCTGGAAACACCAGCCAGTAACTGGTCCGAGCCCGATGACTTTTTCGACGAGGAAGATTTCAAAACCGAACGCTCAGTTTCAGGATCAGAAGACATGG
This sequence comes from Picea sitchensis, assembly GCA_010110895.2. Classification (NCBI taxonomy): domain Eukaryota; kingdom Viridiplantae; phylum Streptophyta; class Pinopsida; order Pinales; family Pinaceae; genus Picea; species Picea sitchensis. The sequence continues at coordinate 15,202 of SNQJ01S0092485.1, forward strand.
AAGATAACAACGATCATGATGATGAAAGGGGAAAACCAACTCATAATAATCAACCTTGGTTGGCTAGATATTATTTTTCCATCCCTGGGTGAGTACATAACCTTCCCTGACACCCAGAAAAGTTTCTCCCTAAATTTGATCCTGAAACCTCAGGATTGCTTGAAGACCATATCAAAAAATTCATACTAGCTATCAGATTGATGAATGTCCAAAATTAATACACAGTATCCAGGATTTTCCCCTAAACTTTTGAGAATTCGTCCTCCATGTGGTATTCTAACTTACCTGTAGGATCCATAACTAGTTGGACGAAGTTTCAAAAATATTTTCTAGATAAATTTGTAGAAGAAACCACTACAAGAGATTTGATGGACAAATTTTTCGCTGCCACCATGAGTTCAAAGGAGAAGGTTAAATACTTCAATCAAATATTCACCACTACCTTAAACAAATTCCAATCTGAATTTAAACCCACTCAGGAGTTGCAAATCAAGGTATATGCTAATGCTCTCTTAGCTTCTATTTCCATGTTTGTGAAGAGGGCTGCCAAAGCAACCGTAGCTGAGAATTTTGAAGTAGCCAAAATGATAGAGTTCCAAATGAAGGGATGTAAAGAAGGCCAAGTCTCATTAGTCAAGAAGGAAGTTCAACCTCCTCCAAGGAGAGGACTACTGTTGACTAGACCCCTACGGAAACAAACAGAACAAGGTCCCGAAAAGGGGAGTGGAGACTCAAAATGCCTACAATGCATGGTCAAGAAGTTTTCAAATGAAATCATAGACATGAAAAGAAGTGCATGGGAAGGAAACAAAGGCCAGAGGCCCTATAAATATTTTTTTAGAAGAAATCCACCATTCAAAGTGATTGAACCTCCCCCAATCAACTTAAACATCGACCTGGAAAATGTAGCATCCGACTCTTTCTGTACTTATAACCAAGAGAAACACTCTAAAAGAGACTACCCACAATGGGTGCATGCCATGAATTTTATGACCAACCGGTTTCTAGATGAAGTTTTCCTAACCAAACAATCAAGTGACTCAGTTATGAATATTGCTGATTAGCAAGAAGTTGATCCACCAGAAGAAACAACCATGCTGATATGGGACCCTAACCTATCAATGCCTTCCGATGACCTATTTGAGGTTCAAGAACCACCCACAGAGGTCTTGGCTATGCAAACATGAAGTAGGGGTCAACCTGTCTCAAACGATATTACTACTTCCCAAAATTCAGGAGGAAAACCAGCTCCCAATCACTCGAAAACACCTTTTGTCCCCCAAAGAAATCCTATAAACATCCATACATGAGAATTTCCCAAGCTATACTACACCATATTAGAAGACTTGAAAATGTTGAAATCAAATATACCAGTCATGGACATATTTAGAATCCCTCAGCAAAAGGACTTTCTATTACAAGCATTGAAATCATTAGAAAATCCTACAACAAGCACTGACCAAGGAGGAAATATAACTCCCACGGATCTAAGAAATAAACCAACCGTGAACACCTACTCTGAAGATAAGAAGGAAAAACCTTTTGTCCCACCGTTCCTTTTGACATTTGAAGTCTTCAACAGAAACCTCCATAATTGTTTGGTTGACTCGAGAGCATCCTCTAATGTCATTCCATTGTCTATTTGCAAAAAATTAAATGCAGTCCCTCTCAAAAGCGATAAACATGTTATACAACTAGACAAAACCCATGTGAAGGTTATGGGAGAGCTCAAAGATGTAATGATCAGAATATTGACACACCATAAATTTGTGCAAGTAATTAACATCATTGTAGTAGATATCCCAGAAGCTTATGGATTGCTATTGAGTCGAGATTGGTCTGAGAAGTTAAATGGATACTTTAGTATAGACTGGGCTCACCTTTGGCTTCCATTTAAGGGACACACGAATATGACCAGGATTGATAGGGAAAGATATCTAAAACATATTGTCACCGACATAGAAACCCTTAATGAACCCCCATCGACATATGTCCCCATGCTAGGAAATTATTCCTGTGACTCCGATTTCGGGAATTTCTCCCCCATCTCATTTGATGTCCCTCTTACTCAAAACTACGAAATTATTTTTCAAGAAAAAATGTCGATGAAAGCAGAGGAAACCCTCTTCTGTCAAGGACCTACGTTAGAAATCACGAAACAAGTAGGAGGAAAGGAGGAAAGTGGTAGGAAAAGGGAAACTGACAATTTTTTCTCACCAATTTGGACCTTATACTTTGATGGATCTAAATTGCAAGAAGGGTTAGGGGTAGGGTGCATCCTCATTGATCCAAAAGGTAAACAACATTTCATGTCCTATAGACTAGAATTCGAATGCACAAACAACACTGCCGAGTATGAATCTCTAGTACAAGGGATAAATAAATCCATAGAATTAAACGTTAAAGAATTGAAGGTTTTCAAAGATTCTAAAATCATCCTTAGACAAGTAAGGAACACTATACATTGCAACTCTCCACACTTGAGGAATTAACAACAGGAAGTGCACAGGCTAATAGAGCATTTTGAAGCCTTCAACATTACAACGATCCCCAGAACAAAGAACATTCTTGTTGATTCTTTGGCCAATGCTTCCTCAAGGCTATAACCTCTAGAAGACTATGAAGCCTCTCGGTTCACTATGGAGCTACTCTACAAACCATAAGTGCCCAATAATATTTCTAATTGGAAGGTATTTGAAGGAGATGAACAAATCATAAAATTTTTGACCAATCATGATAATTTCAAAGACTTGGCTATTTATGATGAAGTATTCCATGAGAAATTAGCAGAAATCGATCCTCATACAGATCAACCGACTGACAAACCAAGGTCTCGCATGATACCGAAGGGAGTAGCCAATTTAGAAAATCTTTTTGACCTCAGGGAAATATTTAAAGGGTCAAAGAACACAAAGATGGGGATTTCTTGTCCCATGCATGAAATTATAAATCTAGGAACCCCGAAAAACACCAAGAATATAAATATCAACAAGACAATATCTAAAGAGGAAAGGAAGGCCTATCTCAAAATTTTCAGACAATATCAAGATGTTTTTGCATTGTCCTATGGAGATCTGAAACCTTATGATACTCGTTTCATTCAACACACTATCCCATTAATTCCTGAAGAGAAACCCTTCCAATAGAAGCTCTGAAAGTACCACCCATCCCTGGAGCGTCTCATGTGTCAGGAGTTAAAGAAACTACTAGATGCCAAGATTATCTTCTAGGTTAGACACTCTGCATGGGTATAAAATTTGGTTCGTGTGAGGAAAAAGTTTGGGGAGATCCACATGTGCATGGATTTCAGAAACCTTAACAGAGCTTCAAAGAAGGACAACTACCTAGTCCCACCAATGGAGCAACTTTTGCAGACTGTGTCTGGCTCTGACATTTTCTCCTTTCTAGATGGTTTTTCAGGTTACAACCAAGTTCTAGTTTCAGAGGAAGACCGTTTGAAGACTACCTTCCAAACCAAGTGGGGAACCTTTGCTTATAAACGTATGACCTTTGGGTTAATCAATGCAGGGGCGACCTTCCAAAGGGCCATGTATGTAGCATTTCGGGGACTAATCAACAAGTGTGTAGTAGTCTATTTGGATGACGTGACTATGTATTCAAAGAAAAAAGAAGATCACATCCAACACTTAACCTATATTTTCGAAAGGTGTAGGAAATATGGTATATCCTTAAACCCTAAGAAAACTATTTTTGGTGTCGAGGAAGGTAAACTGCTAAGCCATATCATATCTCAAGTAGGGATCTGCATAGACCCATAAAGGATTAGGGATACAACGCAACTTCCATTGCTCCACAACAAAAAGGCTATGCAATCATTCTTCAGGAAAATCAATTTTGTGAGGAAATTCACTCCCAATATCTTTGAAACTATCAAACCCTTTCAAAAAATGGTCCATAAATATGTTGAATTTAAGTGGGATGATGAATGAAAAAATGCCTTCAGCAATATTAAGACTGCGATATCTCAAGCCCTAGTGTTGTGAAGTACCGATTTTAGAAAATATTTTTTCCTCTATAATTTTTCCTCCGACCAATCGTTAGCTGTAGTATTGACTTAGAAGGATGATGACAACAATGAGGCCCCAGTATCGTTCATGAGCACTAATATCCAAGGGGCTGAACTAAATTACCCTGCTATAGACAAGCAGGCTTATGGAGTATACAAGGCAGTGAAACACTTCATATATTACATCCTGAAGAACCATACTAAAGTCATCGTACCTCACCCTGCGGTCCAATCCCTATTCACTCAATAAGATATGGGGGAAAGAAGAGGAAACATGATGGAAGTAGTCTAAGAATTTGATCTAGATATAAAACATGCTAAACTAGTTAAAGGACAAGGGTTATGCAAACTGGTAGCTGAAGCCCATGAACAAGTAAACGAAGACCCCGGATGGGAGAATGAATTAGAATTTTGGTGTGGTGAAGCTCCATACGTCTCCCCGGGGAAAAAGTCTTGGTATGAGAAACTGACTTATCTCCTGCATCATGGAACTTTCCCATAAAACCTAAATCCTAGGGAAAGGAGAGCCCTCAGGTTAAAATCAACACAATATGACCTCATAAATTCGGTGCTCTTCTGTGTTAATTATGATGGGGTAATTTTAAGATGTATCGAACATGAAGATGTTGAAAAAGTTTCGAAGGAGCTCCATGATGGTCCTGCAGGTGGACATTTCATAGGAAACACCACTTCTCATAAAATACTGAGAGTCGACTATTATTGGCCTACTCTGTTTAGGGACACTCACACCTACTCTAGAAATTGTAAAACTTGTCAAATAAGCATGGGGAGGGAAAAACAAGTAGTTGTCCCACTCCAACATGTGGTAGTTTCTAGGACATTTGAGCAATGGGGGTTAGATATCATAGGAGATATTTCACCAAGTTCTTAAAAACAAAATAGATACATACTAACTACCACAGACTATTTCACGAAATGGGCAGAGGCCATCCCTTTGACTCATGTAAATGAAAAGGTGGTGATCCAATTCATAGAAAAACAACTGATCACAAGGTTTAGTATGCCTTCTGTCCTTTCTTTTGATAACACCACTTATTTTTCTTCCACCATATTAACAAAGTTTTCTCTAGATAAAGGAATCATAATCAAATACTCTGCAAACTATTATCCACATGGAAACGGAGTAGCATAATCAACCAATAAGAACCTAGTGAGGATATTAAAGAAAAAAATTGCTGACAACCAGAGGAATTGGCACAATTCACTCCATAATGCATTATGGGATGATAGAATAACACCTAAGGAAGCCATAGGAAATTCCCCATACTTTCTGGTATATGAACATGAATCCATTGTCTCGAACGGTCTATATCTTCCATCTCTTCAACTTGCTCAGGATTCTAGAGGACAACCCTCATCAATCATACAACAAAGAATTGATACCCTCCTCGTGCTGGAAGAAGAAAGGGAGAAAGAAAAATCAAAGTTCGTAGCTCATCAAAAAATAGTTAAAAGGTGGTTTGATAAGCATAAGGCTAAAGAGAAGAATTTTGAAGTGGGAGAATTAGTCCTTAAATGGGATAGAGAAAATGAGCTGAAAGGAAAACATTCTAAGTTTCATAATTTATGGCTCAGAAATTTCCAGGTGGATGAGAATATTGGCGTAGGAACGTATCGGTTGTATAATCTAAGGGGGGAACCTGACTCCCTCTCAGTGAATGGACAATCCCTAAAACAATATTTCCATTAAAAAAAATAAAAAAAATTGTGTGTATTTTCACGATGATTTGTTAGGTCGATTATGGAATGAATTTTTTATTTTTTGCTATAGTACTTCTGTTCTTTTGAAGATTGTGTTTATTAATAAGGTGGTTGACCTCAATTCATGCAGTATGGAAAACTTTTTTCCTAACTCATCACTCACATACAACACAAGAAGCACTAGGGGACGTGCAGTTGTTTTAAGGGGTTCTATAACTAACCTGCAGAGATGAAAAACCTTGGAAAAGTGATGAAGTGTCTTCTTAGTGGTMTAGTAAAACCTTAAGGGAAAGATGGTAAGATGGAAAGGACTACATGTACCTCAGAGACAGAGCTAGTGAAATTTCACCTTAACCATCTCATTTTGGAAATAAAAGACGTCCTCCTCTCCCACTCATTCAGGGCATTCTGCTGAAACAAAATAAACTATATCAAATGAGTGCACAGTAGGAGAGGGTATGCAGATAAATCTTCCATGGCTATGGATCCTCGCTGTAAACATAGAAAGGTTTGTGCGTTGGGGTGACTCCGTCGGGGCTATGGGCGCTCTCTGGCAGTGGAGCAACATCGTAGCAAGTGAATACGGGTAACTAAAGGGCCTAGTGCCAGTGAATTCTTTACTAGACTCTTTTCAAAGGGGGTGTGATTCAGGGTTATAGGAAACAAAGGTGGAATAAAGGTTGAAAACGCCACAGGCAAGCCCAAATGCACCAACCAGGGAATTTCAAATGCAAGGGTAAAATTAGGCTATGATAAAAAACTAGTTAAGTCCTTAATCAACTTTTGCATCACCTGAGCCCAAGGTAGGAACAAAGATTTTGATTTCACCCAGTAAGTCACCATTTTTTGAGCACTCAACAAACCCTAAAAATACTCTGTCAAGATTTTTAGTTTTGGGTACCACTTGATCTTTTGCACTGTCTGATTCGACTTCAGTTTGAGAAATTTTGTCTTTTCTTACTCTCATGACTCTCATCACCTATTCAGGTTTGTTTGAACTTATGAAACCCATGATTTAAAAGGCCTTAACACCTGAATAAAGAATTGAAAACCAAAACACTTCACCTGATGCGCTCAAATTCGACATCAGAAGGAATTCAAGGAAGGAAAATAACCACTCAGGAAACCTCAGTCGACGAGTGTCGATCTCCATCGACATCGAAAAAAATAAGTTTTTGTTTTGCGTCAAGTATTGCATAAGGATATCGTCGATAGCCGATTTCCCTTCAACATCGATAAAAGATGAGGGGATAGACATTAATAAAGAGAGAAAACATATCACCGATAGCCAATTCCTAATGCACTTATCAGAATCAGGGAAATCCTAAAAGGATTGCAACAAAAATTCTGACCGTACTAAAGGTTATTCCCGATCGTTGATCCCTGAAGCATTTTCGACATCAAGACTTTTTCGAGGAATCTAATCCAAAGAAAACACTTGATAGGTCTATCGTTGATCGTCAACCCTAGATACCTTTTCAACATCGGAAAGCGAAGGTTTTTTTTAGAATGAATAACTTAAGGAAAGTCCCGACTTTGATTAATACATGCTAATTAAGTCACCGATATTTAGCACAACATGTCTTTACCTGGTAGGAGGATCGTACGATCTAGTTTTTTTTCGAGTCATTCTTGGTTCCCTAGGTACGAGTGACACCTCTGAGTCATCTTTGCCACGATAACATTATATGGTGAAATTGATCAGCGTCAGATATTTTGGCATAAAGACATCAACGAAAACGTTCATGTCACATCCTTGATGCCCGATCCAACCACTAAGAGAGCGACATGATGGGAAGTTTTAGCATTAGATACAATCGGATTTTGAGCATTTAAAGAGATAATTAATACCAAATACCACATTAGTTTCTACGTCGAGCGCCAATTAAAAAAACCATTTAAAATCACCAATAAACCACATCACCACCCACGCCTCTGTCGTCAACCCATGAGGAATTTAAGTTATAGATATTCAACGAAAGGTTTGTTAAAATTTCACTCATAACCCGAATTGAATGGCTGATGTGTAAGGATGATTTTAAGRATGGAAATTTATTTTAAAATGTAGAAACCTTGGCGAATCTTATTAATCCTTCATATGCCAACTATAAATGATTGGCGATATTTTTGTAAAAATATTCAAATTTCTAAGGATTTTATATAGTTTTTATAAACTTTTGACGATTTTTAAGGTAAAATAATTTTATCCTATAAAAATTGGGCGAATCATTTTTAAAATAGAGAATCTCGTTTTTGGAAAAACCATGGAAAATTAGCCCATGAGCGAAATTTAGCCCCTAAAATCATCCATACTGATGTGACACTGTAAGTTCTTCCCTATTTAAATTATCTTTATCCGTTTTAAACGGAATCATTCTGCATGTGAGTAAATTCCAGAGCATCTGAAGGAGAAAGACGAGTAATTTGAAGGTTGCAAAGATCCCGTAAGTATCAAAATAACCAGGTTTTAGCAAGCTTCACAGGTATGTATCCGAGTCTGTAAATTTTACATGGCTACAATTTTTATGTTTTTACCGGTTTTGTTCTACACACAGTGTCTGAAATTTTATTTTTAGTTGCAGGAACAATGCCACCAAGAAATCCAACCACTAGACGATCATCGAGGGCACCAAAGCTGAAAGAACCAGAGGTAGGAGAAGACTCTTCGCCAGGGATCGAAAAAAAATTGGACTACATTTCGAGGTTGAAACCTGTCATTAAGACAACAACGAATAAGGTTTTCATCCATGCTGTAGCCTTTGGCAATACAGAGGCAAGCACAAGGTCCAAGATGGCACTCCCACATTGGGGAGAAATATTTAAAAATTTCAGCCAGGAAGAGTACCTAGAATATGTCCTACACAGTGATCCAGACGTAAGGGCACTCGATGACTAGGTGTTCCCCAACATCCAACGGTCATATCTTCAAATGGTGGCGAGAAGAACCCCTTTTTCCCCCTGCATAGAGGTCCTGAAATGGCTCATCGACCAAACAGACATGAAGAAATTTTTAATCAGCGATGAAAATGGTGGATGTGTGGGGGTGTTCTTACCAGTAGAAGTTCAAAAATAATACAAGCTTAGATACCCTGAGGAGTGGATAAACAAAGACATTGTGGTGAAGTTCTACGAATGCCACAACACCAGCTGGGTGATGGCCTCATGGTGGAGGGAGGACAAGATGTAAACCAACCAGAGCACTTGCTGGTACGGGATGACCAACTTAAGGGAGGCATACATCTATTTGATGGCTCTTATCTGTCGATTATATGGAAAGAAGGACTGCTCCATATTTTCATAGGTGTGGATTCCATGGGCTTACACAATGGTGATCTCCGGGAGCGGCTTCAATTGGGGAGAAATAATTTCTAAACAACTAAGTATCTATGTATAGCAAGACCAGGCACCAAAGGAGGGAAGGATACCAAATTTCTACATGGATTCATACTTGCTCGATGTCATCTGCGCTAGAAACATCTTCGCCAACATGAATCTGAGATGGCATGTTGCAGAGCTCCCAGTCCACATCTACTTAAACATGCTATGGGAAAACATGTATAGGAAGTCTTACTCCCTCATCTGCGATGAATTCATCGCGTGAATTTATTTTATTATTTCTAAGAAGGAATGCTTGAGACTATCAACTACAGCTAAGAAAATGATATCCAAGGTAGGAAACTGGTACTTGGACGAGAGCGACACCTACATCAGGGTGTTCAGGGCCACTGGAGAACCAAATCTCCTACCAAATCATGTCCTGGACTGGCTTGTCATAGGATAAATATGCTATGCAACCATCTTGCAAGGCTACAATGCCATCTTGGTCAAGGAAAAGAAACGAGTGTTCATACCCTATGGTTTCCATGTAGGGTTCTACTTGGTAAAGGATACCACTCAAGCCAAACAAGAAGGGATGATCCAACTCGAGTTCAGATTCTAGATGGGACAATTTTGCAAGCACAATCCAAAGGGCCTAGTCTTGCAACATTCTTCACAAGTTTCATCCTGCTGGATGTACGCCCATGACAAATTCGAAGATGAAGTCTTCACAGCAAATACCGAAGACTGGGATGAGGTGGTACAAAGGATGGCCGACCCAAAAATGACTAGGTTCAGGGCCATGAGCCTGGATGAACAAGAGATGAAAATAGAACAGTCGGCTCAAGAGGCCCTCAGATCCAGAGAATAAATCATAGCGGTAGAGGAAACAAAGTTTTCCCTAGTGGCTTCGATGTAGAACGAGGGATTTCCCATGAAACCAGAGGGACAGGCGAGGGGATTGCTCATGATAGAACAAAAACAAAGAGTAATAGATCAGCTGCAGAACAACCTAGATCTCGCAGTAATAACAAGGTTCCCTTCCAACAACCCAGTTGGAAGACGGATAGGTCCAAGTGGTCCAAAACCAATACAAATTGAAGAAATCACTGGGTTAGACAACCCTGAAGTTTCAGCGTCGCAAGCTAGATCACTAGGGGATGTTTTGGCTGATCCTGAAGTAGCAATAACATCAGGGAGGGAAAGTGCAATAAACCCCCTCCATGAATTAATAACAATATATGATGATGAGGAGAGTTCAAAGGTGTCCTTGGTGACTCCGATGTAGATAATAGAGGAAAAAGAGCTYGAAAAAGCATATTCCCCAGCTCATGACACTCAAATTTGGGACCTTCCACAGAATGTCGAGGAGGTTGAAAGTGTCTTAGAAATTAAGCTAATTGATGTACCAGAGACCCAAATGGATAGTCCGACAGACGAGCTGGGGTCGAGCGAACAAAGGAAAKAAGTTCCACAATAGGAAATTGACATCTCAACAACTAATTATCAAGTAAGTACTGATCCTACCCATGATGCTTTAATTTCAACCTGTTATCTRCCTCCCGATGAGAAACAACCAGAGGTCGAACCTTCAGAACATACAAAAGAGGTTCAAGAACCCAGTCTTGAACAAATATACACCATCGGAAGCCTGGGAATTATGATTACCTGGGGAGATCAACAAATCCCTAAACCCGTAGGTTAAATTGTTGATATACAGATAATCTCCTATGACTGAAAAATGAAATCTATCATAAAGAGGACCACCAAGAATAGGAGGCTTACTCTGAATCGCTCCATCCTCATCACCACAGAGGAAAAATTAATTAGCATTGAGCATGCCAAAGAATATGAGCTTATCAATGCAGGGATGGCGATCATAGATGCCACCCTGGATAGAGAAAGAAAAGATGAAGAGGAGTTGGCCATTCCACTAAAGGATTTGGAACATCTGCTCCATTTAGAGAATTACTATCAGGACTCCACATAGACCACAGTGTTCTTGAGAAGTGAATTCCAATATGAATACAGTAAATTCACAAATGAGTGGCACCTCTTCACTACAGCGATAGATGACTTCCAAGAAGTCACCCTGATTGCACTAGCAACATGCAAGGAAGTTGAAACATGGTACGAGAAGTCCTACCAAGCTGTGGAAATAATATATTATATCAGCATGGTTCAAAAGGGTCAAGACGCCGAAGAGCATGGTATTCAGGTGTTAAGGGATAGTAGCATTGACCGCACAAAGAATTCGGTCGAATACTGGGTAAGAATGGTCCAAGAACCTCATCAAGAAATCCAAGAGAAGTGGGCCGAGTGAGAAAAGAGATGGACCAAAATCAACCAGGCGATGAGAGACATCGACCTTCCAAAATTCGACACACTCGATGAATTTGTTGAATTTCATGACATAGTCAATTTGCATCTTGAACAAGACTCATCATGGGTTGCGAAGATAACAAAGGTGGTGAACATGGCGCCAGGACAAGTGCAATAGTTCATGGAACACCCGATCAAGGCTCGGACCGTGTTGCAACAGTTAAGTGCCAAAGTAATCAGGTATCGGGCCCGGGAAGTAGAGATAAAGGAAATCCTTTCGGCCCCAATGGACCAACATAGATTCCCATATGCCAACACATGCGAGGATCTCTTCGTCCAATGGTCGGAGTACAAGAAGAGTCATCCACTCAAGTGAAACCATTTGATGACTTTTGGAAAACTGAGAGATGAAAGTGCCATGTGGCGATTTTTTTGTTTTACTTAGCTGCACTTTGATAGTTATTTTTAGTTAATAATATGTTATAAATAAGAGGATTGACCTGTTAGCAAGTGTTGATGTTTGTTGCAAAGACCCTCATTTTTTGGATTTGTAAAGAACTATTTCAGAGCTTCCTTAATTGAGAAGTCTTGTTTAGGACCAGAGACAAGTTTGTGTTTTTCATCAAAAGCGTGTGTTATTGGATCTGAAGAAGAATTATTTCTAATTTTTATCTCATGATTGGATGTTGTAACGAGTAAGTGTCTCTGAATCTGTTGATAAGTTATCTGATTCAATATTTTTATAGTTCTTGTCTTTAATGATGAAAAGTAAATCATTGTGTTGAAATGTGATTGATGATTAGAGTTAAGGAAACTATTTTTCTTTCCATCGTTTATTGCATGTATGTTTTCTCCTGATATCGTATCTCAGGCAATAATTGGAACACCAATAGGTTAATGTATTAGTACTAGGTTTGTTGTAGGTGTAACAATCATTGTCTCCATGTTTGAGCATGTGGGTTATCCCAAGCTCAACCTTCTCCAGTAGTTATTCTTTCCTAATTTGTTACCCAGTTGGTTTATACCAGCTTTTATCTTGTATCTATCCCACCTATAAGAGAAAATACAGAAAGAGAATGTTCCAACTGAAGGAGGATATTTCAAAATAAAACGTAAAGCCCATCGATTAATTGGCCGAATCGCAACATTTGGAGAACAATTCCACCATTAAACGYTGTAGAGTCTAATTGGGCCTCAGTGGTGGGTTTGGTTCCTACTGTTGAGTTCAAGGGATTTAGGACCCCTCATTAATGTATTTATACTTTTTCAAGATCAATTATTTCCTTACTTTAGGGATTTTTTGTTACAAACACTTTACCCTTGAATAAGACTTGTAACTGTTTAGGGGCTTCATAACCATTCTTCGGGGCTTCTTGTAGACTTCTTCAAATGCACGCATCACACATGTTCACATCAACCACTTTTGTTGACATCAATGACAACTAAATTACCATCAATATTGATCACAACTATGGGGTATCTCGAATTCTCCAAGGGTTTGAATCAATGGAAACCAACTTTCCAACACGACCTACATTTTTCTTTAATATAAGAAGTGCACCAATAATTTGAAAATGGTTGGCGTAGGAATTTATATAATTATTCAGTGTGTTAATGGATGTTATGAAGCATTGTGAGTGGGGTGAAATATCCATTCACACACATTGTGAAATGTAGGTAGATATGCCTCAAGATGGTAGTGTGTGGATAGATGACTTAGCACATTGTCATGAATATTATTGTATTAAGTTGGCACATTGACTAGACAATATTTTTTGTGGTGACGATATGCGGTGCATTGATGTGTAATAGTAGCATCGTTATTTAGTGATACTAATTAGGAAATGAGCATAGATAAATGAGAGACAACATTATCGCGTGATAGTGGTGCATGTGTGGATGAATTAGCACTCTGTAATTAGTGCTACTATTTCACTTCAGTGAACTGTTTGACAATTTTTTCATGCCTATTATCTACTACGCATTGATAAGGACTAATAACATTGTATAGTACTAGTACACATTATTCCACGCACACAAAATTCAATGAATACATGGACTATTTTATAGACACAACGATGCATTTAGGGATGACTAAGTGCACTATAGATGGTGTTATTAGACATTGCTAGTGAACCACATTGGTAGGGAACATGCCTCAATGTCATGGTGCACTAACATAATATATAAATTATGGATTTATAGTATTTTTATTTATAGGAATGCAACTATGTTAGTATGGTAGTTCATAGCATCATATATGGTGCATGTTAAAGGACAAGGCACCCTAGAAATGGTGCACTTCATTTAAATAGGATCATTGAAGTCAGTGGCTATATGGACCCATGCATTCATTAATGTTTTTTTAATTTCTTACATGCATAAGTGTGTTTAGGGATGACTAAGTGCACTGTATATGGTGCTATGAAACATTGTTAGTTCTTTTCATTGATGGGGAATGTGCCTTTCCATCATGTTGAACTAACATGATTTAAAATGAACAAAATTAGGATTCTTTTAATCATAGGAGTGCACTAGAGTTGTTTGATCAATTTATAGTATTGCATATGGTATGTGTTAAAAAGAGGTGCACCAAATATGACGTGCTTCATTAAAATACATGTACTTGAGTGTTTTACACATTTTTGATGTACCAAATTTCAAATTCAATATTGAATGAATATTAAGAAGGCTACTTTAGTATAGATTGTATATTTATATCTATACTTTTCTAATAAATTTGTATATTAATTGGGAATGACCATAGCAATAGTAGGTCAATGTATAAATCCTTGCATGTTTGGGAGGCCTAGGAGAGGAAGAGGGATTGGTTTCCTCATATAATTACCACTGAGACTTTCCTTATTTTGAGGTATGTTGGCTTTCTGATGTTTTTCTAGGAGGCCGACGCCTTCAAGGGGAACACTAAGTTAGTGTAATAGATGATTCATTGTTGGGATCATGGTAGATAAACATTCATGGTTGGTATTGATATGTGGTACAAACCCATGGAGGATGACATTTATTTCATATTCAACCTTTGTAGGAGAGGAGAATATTTTCCTCATTTCCTCGATGTGCCTCTTGGTGTTGCAAGAGAAATTTAGTTGGCATATGTCTAGAGATATGCTAGTGAAAATATTATTGAATCCATTGACTTCTAGGTTACTAGGGGTAGATACACTTACATTCTTTTGGAGTCGATGAGATCAAATTATTATGCCTTATCATCACTAGACTAGCACACCATACCACTAATGGGATTTTTTTTTATCACTAATGGGTAGTGAATTAGTTACGATATGATGTATTATCTAGATATCCTTTTTCTACAACCTGAATTGATCAAGTGGTCTATTATTCTTATACAACATTTTTTTATTGCTCTAAATAGATGTTGTAGGGTGTTGGATGGGAGACAACTCTTTTCCATTTCTTCAAAGATAATTTATTTATTTTTTTAGAGGTTTCCAGTGATTTGGTTTTCTTTTGACCGCCACCTTCATAGGTAAATGACTAATGTGAGTATGTACATGTGGGGCCAAATGTTTCCCAAGAGGGGCTAGCCGAAGGTCCCATGTAGGATATTGAATGAGGATCCCATTTATATGTTAGGTAGTGTTGGTGCAATTATTTGCATAATATATTACCAAAAATAAATTATCAACCGAGATTCATAATCAATAGAGTTGATGCACTATATGTGCCGATAAAAGATGGGTTCCTATGTCTGATGATTATAGTTGAATCAAAAAAATCATATAAAAACCAATACTCTATTTTCACACTTCAAAGATAACACTCTTCACACAATTAAGAAATTCGAAAGAAAAATTCATAAACAAGCATATGATCTAAAGTTCTTTCTTAGGTGATGGACCTGTTCATTGATGGTTCATGAAAGGAAAATATGAACTTTGATTCTATCTCCTAGAGAAACTAAACTAAAAGCAATCAACACTCTGTTTTGCAATCCTTAATCTATGTTTTACACACTATGCAAAAATTAAAGAACAAAATTCTATTAAAATACTCTAGCTAACATGCACTCCAAAGGCTCTCTTACAAGAAACAAGATCATCCATTTACTAGCTCATGAAGGTGAAAGATGGATTTTGATCTTACTCCTATAGTCACTCACTTCAATATCAACTTGCAAGTTGTCTAATTCTACACACTCTTCAAATCATAAAAGGAATTTTAATGCAACCTCACAATTATGAAAAGTTACTTTATTTCTACATAGGAAACAAGGATTTTAAATGAGATGTTCCATGTGTTGGCTCATGTAATGCGAAATATGGACTCTCAAATTGTTCCTCCACTGCCACACTTTGCAAGATAAAAGCCGAGATTAAAAGGTCACAATTCATAAATAAATTATCGCACACGGAAAACATAAATGTTCACACACATAAATTATAAATGATTATAAAGCTACCACTAGATTATTGTTCAAATATTTTGATGCATCCACACTTAGATTATGCTGTAACTTACAAATTATTTACATCAAACATTTCTAATCACAACTGATATGTATAGAATCACTCTACAAACATACTTACATAAATTAGATGCACATTGCAATTATAGTAAGCTTGCCAAATTGGACCGGTGTGCCCTTGTTGATGCCAATGGGGCAGCTTAGAGGGAACTCACAGAATAGTAAACTTTAAATAACACCTGGAGTCAATGAGATTAATATCATATTAATTATTCAACAAGTTTAGAAAGTGTTGGCAGCCAATTCTCATTTTTATACTACCCTTATAAGCTGCCTACACCAGTGTTTTGCAAACCTTGATTTTTGTTGCAATCTTTGCAATAAAACAACACTATTATTTCGTTGCTAGCTCCACCACCTTCGCACATTTGGTCATTAATGCTTTTCCTCTATCCCGGGTTAGCTCTGTTGTTTTCGGGTAAGCCTGTGAGCGTTCTGCCCCTGCATATACTCTGTTCGAACCCTAGCCCATTCACCTCGCTCACTGTGTGCTCCTGTCTATGGCACCGATGGTGCGCATAGAGCCAAACGGTAGCCAAACTCTGTTACTATTCGATAATGCCCGTAAGGATTTAGAAAATGGTGGTTGGATGGTGTTTATATAGGGGTTCGAGGGTTTCAACCATTTGGTTTCCCAACAATTCGCCCTCACCTTTGACGGGTGCAGGGCTAAAGTCAGTGACATACAACTTGAGCTGAATGAAGAATTCATAAGCTTTGCTATAGGACTAACAACTACAGGCCAAAGGTGGTTCAAAAACTCCAAAGTCGAAGAGGTACCATGGCCATTACTATTCGTATCACGAAAGGTTGTGTCCTGTGACAAAGGTATGCCTATTTCTACCCTCAAACCTATGTGGCATGATCTTTTGGTAATTGTTAAACAGTTCGTGACCTATGAAGGTCGGTATAGCTTGGTATTTCTGTATCACCTCCGGTTATTGATGAATTTCATGGGCTATCCTTTGAACATGCCGCATTACTTCTTGCGTAGTCTTTACAAGATGTCGAAGATATTCAAACGTGAGAAGGCTGATAGCATCCTTTTTCATCACGGCTTAATTAAACTCATCGTCGTCCACCATTTGAGCCTTCATGGCGATAATTGGCAAGTCTTTCTATCTAGAAATGGCTTTGCTAATCCAGAGTCTGCTCAAATCGATAAGGCTATGGTCAGTGAGACTATGGTTGAGCCAACCGTGCCATTTCATATCCTTCTACCCCCTGTCAAACCCCTAGTTTGCCCTGACATCGAGCTACCTGACATCATAACCAACCTGTGTACAAAAGACAATATTGAGGCCATCAAGAAGCCGGTGAGTTAGAAAGGCAGAGGTAACAATGTTGTCAACAGTAAAGGGAAGAAAAATGCTCGATTGATATTGAGATTTGCCCGGAACAAGCCTAAACAGAACATCGACCAAAAGCCAATAGTGC
>SNQJ01S0092486.1:4635-16458 GCA_010110895.2 Picea sitchensis
GTCTTGATATTGATATTGTATTTTTTTTTTTAAATACCTACACAAAGGTGGCAATTGTGACATCTTTCACTCTCTTCCTGTCGCTATTGCCACGTCCAAGACATCTCTCTTTCCACCTCCAAGATTTTCGCTCCCATAGCAACCACGTCGGAGCTAGTAACTCCTGGCCATCACTGTTGCCACCTGATGGACGTTGTTCTTGCAACATCCAAGAGTGTCACTCCCATAGCAACCATGTCGGAGCTAATACCTCGTCCTGTCGGTCTTGCCACCTTCAGAACGTCTCTCTTGCCAACTTTGAAATGTCTCTTTTTCCACCTTTGAAACGTCTCTCTTGCCACGTCTGAAACGTCTCACTTGCCACGTTTGAAATGTCGGTCTTGCCACCTTTGAAGTGTCTCTCTTGCCAAGTCTAAAATGTCTCACTTGCCACATTTGCGATGCCTCACTTGCCACGTTTGCAACATCTCACTTGCCACATTTGAAATGTTGGTCTTGCCACGTTTGCAACGTCTCTCTTGCCACGTTTGAAACATTGGTCTTGCCACGTTTGCAACGTCTCTCTTGCCATGTTTGAAACATCGCAATATAGACGAAAACTAGGTCATTGAAAAAACGACGTCATGTGAAACGACGTTTGAGGGGGTCTGAGGTTTGTCGGTCTTCCGACAATAGAAAGTGGCAATTGTGTCGAACACGCCGTCGAAATTTGACCCAAATGAAGTAGTGCGTAAAGCCAGTCTAGTATCTTGCTTCTAGCTTTATTGTTGTGATGTAAAGCAAGACGATGAGATGAGATGTGACTAGTACTATGCGTCCAGCTTGATAGTTGTGACGTAAAGCCAGTCTAGTATCTTTATTCCATCTTGATTGATGTGACGTAAAGAAAGATGAGTATCTTTCTTCCAGCTTGATTATTGTGACGTAAAGCAAGACGAGTATCTTGCTTCCAGCTTGATTGTTGTGACGTAAATCAAGACGAGTATTGTGCTTCCAACTTGATAGTTGTGACGTAAAGCCAGTCCAGTATTGTGATGATGAGCCAACCTCATGCTGTGATGATGATGTATTAGTTTTATACTAATCCATATTGATGTAGATGATGATTTCATTCCTTTGAGAATGATGATGTTGCTGATGAGAAAACTTCTGATGATTTACAGATACACCAGTCAGTGCTCCAAGATGATATTGATGATGTTGTCCTCTTGATGTTGTTTATGATCCAGTCCTCTCTCTCACCTGATGTTGTTATAGAATACCCTTATTGTTAAGGGGGAGTGTTGAAATAATGTAACCGCAAAGTGTATTCTAATTATTATTGATATATTATTTATTGGATCAATCCCCATTGTGGATTGATAATGTCGACTATTGTAAAGGATCAAATCCCCTTTTGAGGATTGGTCAAAATTTAATTGTAATAGGCAGAAGAAGAAGTCGGCCCCAGAATATATTAAAGAGGCCCCAGAATATATTAAAGGTGGTTATAACCACCCAGATTGAGAAGTTGGCCTTGCCAATGAAGAGACACTTCCATATGTGCCATAATTGTATAAATACAGAGGCTAGAGCCTCACTTAGACACACACTCACTTGTTCATTGAGAGAGAAGTTTTGGAGCTGCAGTTGGAGAAGAGAGAGAGAGAGGCGCATCCTTGGGAGAGGACTTTATGTATTTGTTTTAGTTATCTCTTGGCATTGTATTGGCTATCTATAATAAGGAAGTTTTGTTGGGTTTTCTCCCCCATGATGGTTTTCCGGGATAAATGATGTGTCTCTTGTGATTGTGTATTTCTTAGTGATCCTATATTATGCTATTGTTATCTAGTGAAATGCAAAGAACTCTAATAATATCTTAAACATGAACACTGGTCAAATATTTTGTAGCAGTGACAATGTATCAAGATATTGTGCACTTCCCTGGTGGGCCAATAGGTCCCACAAAGTCAATAGCCCATTTCTCAAATTCCTGTAAGTTAGCTGAGGTGCTAAAGGCATCTCATCCCTTCTTGACAACTTCCCTATTCTCTAACATATATCAAAATCTCTGTAGTATTCCTTAGCATCCTTTGTTGGCATGTTTACAGGAACAACAATGATGCGCTTTTCATTGATGGAAAGAATACCCAGGAAGGATAATCTCAGGAGGAGGAGCTCGCAAAGGGAGAACATATCTCGAGTGTTAGATCCAAGCGCGGGGTCCAATTCTCATTGGATCCAGGAGAACCTACACATTCTTTAACGTGCAAGGAGAAGCAGGCTTACAAAATCCCGAACGCAGGTGGTCCATCCATTATCAAAGAGCACAGATGGTGAAAGATCAGAGCATGTCAAAGACTCTATTTCAGAGTTTCACAGATCGGGAAATCCAAAGGAAGGAGTTGCTCTAACCTCTTGAACTCACGATATGCGATATCCAAAAATGATTTGGGCCATTGGATCGAGGATTGATCTAGACCATTGATTAGGCACGACGAAGGCTCGTGAAGTTGTGAAATCACGATAAAATCTTGACCGTTGATCCAAGAGGGAAATGTGGCAAGCGATAGTTATTTGGTTGACTGAAAGGTCAAAGGAAGGAGGCTCCTAACCTCTCTAACTCATGATATGTGAAATTGCGAAATAATCTTATCTGTTGGATCAAGGATGAATATGGGCCACTAGATCCAGGAGGTACATCGTGACAAACCATGTCAGCAAGGACAGGTGGCTGCCTACATTAGCAATGACACGTGGCACGATCAAGCAACGACAAGTGTCAAGTTGATTTGGCATTTCAGGAACGTGAAAATCACGAATATGAATGACATGTGGCAACTAATAGGCTTGTGACACGTCATTGAGTGACGCAAGAATGATGTCACTCCGAGAGTTTAGTTTCAGTATTTTTAGTATCAACACTCCCCCAAAGTCCCGAAAGCTGAAGTTCTAGGGCGGTGGATAGTCGTTTTATCACCATGGAATGTGGACCATTGATCTGAAGAGTGAAGCGCTCAAATGATTAGCGAGTGGTCATAGGTTGTGGTCACATCATCGAGAGTTAGAGGAAGACGCTAATAGCTAAGCTCCATTTCAGAGATCACGATATGGAGATTCGTGAAGTCTCACCACAATATTGTCTAAATCACAAAACATGAAACAACGATTCAATCTGAGTCATTGATTAAGAGAAAGCATGAACCGTTGATCTGGCTCCATTTTCAGAGTTTCAGCGATCGCAACTTGGAGTGTCGAGACCCTTCATCACTGGAATGCCGAAATGAGAAATTCCTTTTTAGCGTAGGTTGTGGTCACTGCCAATGGTTATGTGAGGGGAAGGAGATAGCGTAGCTAGGCTCCATTTCAGGTATCAGAAGTGGAGGAGTCAAGGAGACTCATGGAAAAAATCTCGAATTGCGAATTGTGAAAGCCCTTTATGGATAAGCGCTTGGTCATCGTTGTGGGCACGTGAAGGAAGGAGCTAGCATAGCTAGGCTCCATTTTGGGGTTCACAATATGAGGAGTCAAGGAGACTCACGAGAGAAAACCCGAAATGCAAAATCATGAAATGCGTTTTTGATTAGGCCTGTGGTCACAGCCAAGGTCACATTGTCAAAGGTTTAAGGGAGGAGCTAGCATGCAGCTAAGTTCCATTTCATAGATCGTGACTTGGAGAGTCGAGATGCCTCATCCTTAGATCCCTAAAACATGAGTCGCGAAAGCGCCTTATAAATAGGCGTTTGGTCACCACCTGAGGCCACATGTGAAAGGAAAGGTGAAAAGTGCCAAAGGCATAAGGCTGGAGAGGTTTGCAAAATCATTGTTGGTTTTTTCCAGAGGACTCAAAGAGACTTAAGGGTGATTTCCATAGAAGACGAAGTGTCTCAAGGCAACTGCCAGTAGAGTGTAGACTCATCATAGAGTCGAATGATAGATGGAAATTGGTCGAAGATTGTTACTGCCAGGAAAAGAAAAGAAGCTCAAAATAAATGGGCATACATGCAAAACAAACATGGAGGAACTGCCAGAGAGAATGAAGCCTTGCGAGGATAAAATGGCATAGGACTCAGCGTGAGATCGACATGCACATCCCGAAGTGAAGCTCAGTGGAGCTGTGAAAAGATAGTGCATGAAACATGCACAAGGTGCATAGAGACTATAAAAATGCAGAACATAGAAGAGATGGTTTCACTGTAGAGAGTCATTCATGGGTGTAGAAGGAGGCAGGGTGCAGCAGTTGAAATGCACAGAAGAGGAATGGTGCATAGAAGGGACATGGTGCACAGAGCATAAAAGGTAGAATAACATAAAGCACAAGGAATGTGTGCAGGAAGACACTGATGCAGGCAAATCAGAGCAGTGTAGCAGAACAGTGATGAGACCAGTAAGCCATTGATAAATATTGTACCACTGTGATAAATTTACTGATAGAAAAATTTATATCTCAGGGTGCTAGGGAGGTGCTAGGGAGGACTGTTGTCCTCTGAGTGTCAAGTGGGTGCTTGAACATAGGGAGTTGTAGCTACCATATGGTAGCAGCCATAAAAACCACGGTGGCAGGGTGGTGCTAGGGAGAACATTGGTTCTCTATTATACAGGTTGGTGCCTATGTGACTGGAAGTTGGTGCTTCCATCCAGTTGGTACTGGAGCAGTGAGGGAGTTGGTACTTCCTTCTAGTGGGTGCTATAGAAACCAAAGAGTTGGTGCTCTCAACAAGTAGAAGCTTGCAAAACAAAGGTGGTAGCCTCATTATGAGTCGGTGCTCATAAGAATGATAATGTACATAAAATAATTATCATATAAAGAAAAAGAGGTTTTCACCCTTTATGGGTTTCCTTAGGAATATTTGTCTCTGCATTATACATGTGTGTGATTGATGTTGAATACTCTATTGCTTATGTATTGTGATAATCATTGAGTGTNACATCCTTGTGTAAAGTGAGCCACAAGAGGCCAACTATGAGAACCTTTTGTGTTGTTTCTTTCCTTGCATAATATCCTCATGCGATTACTTCATGTGCTTCTACAAGGATCAATGGTATTTCAGACTCCATAACACATATTCTCAAGATCTCATTTGGTCCCATCTTGTATAACTGTCTAGCTATAAGTTGAAAATATGCAGCATGGACTACCAACTATTTCTTCTGAATAATTGTATACTCATGAGGTGCCATTCCTGTGGATAGGAACTGAACTATTTTGGTGAAGTGATCATCGACTTTTCTGATGGCCAATAGTTGTGTATCTGGTAGTGTATCCTCCATACTGGTAGTTTCCTCACCATGTTCTAACATTGTTAATTGATCATGTCCTTTATTCATTCTTCCTGGCTTGACCACGATCTCAAAGTCATATTCTTGGAATAATAGTAACCATCTGCATATTCTTCCCCCCAACACTGGCTTGTTGATTAAGTACTTCAATGCAGAATGATTAGTGAACATCTTAAAATGTCCTCCCAACAAGTAGTGTCTAAACTTTTGTAGCACATATACCATAGCTAAGCCTTCTGTTTAAGTGGTAGTATAATTCCTTTCAAATGTAGAAAATTTCCTGCTAGCAAAGGCTATAGGGTGGTCACTGTATCTTTCTCTTGGTTGTGCTAAGACTACTCCTAATGTAATGGACGAACCATCGACATGAACATTTAACTCCTTACTCCAATCTGGAAAAACCAAGATAGGCGCAGTGACTATTTTATGATTTAGTGTGTCGAAGCTCTACTGGCATTCTTTTTTCCATTGAAACTTACTATCCTTTTTTAATATTTTCTCCATAGGTGTTGTTATCTATGCATAGCTCTTAATAAAATTTCTGTAATATCCAGTGTGTCCCAATGTAGTGTGCAGCTACCTAACCGAATTAGGAGGATGTAGATCAACAATGATATCAATCTTGGAAGGATCTACCAACAATATTTGCTTACACACAATGTGTCCTAAAAACACTTGAAAGGGTGAAAAGAAAATATGCTTCTTCAGATTCAGGGCAATCTGACATTTCCCGCACTTATCTAACATTAATATCAAACATTAAATATGATCTTTCAGTAGGCTAAAAATGGTCCAATCATCAAAGTATGCTTCCAAAACATTATGTAAAAATTCCTTAAATGCTTCGACCACTAGCCTAGAAAAGATGGTTGGTGCATTCTTCAACCTAAAAGGCATCACATTGTATTGAAAATAACCCCATTCTGTTGCAAATGTGGTCTTATGTATGTCTTCCTTAGCAATTCTGATTTGGTGATACCCTAAAAATCCATCTGTGAATGAGTAAACTTCTTTTACTCCTACATTATCTAGAACTTCATCAGTAAAAGGTGTAGGGAATGGTTCATGTAAACATGCATCATTCAACTTCCTTAAATCTACACAGATTTTGATTTCTCTTGAATTCTTATCTTGGACCACCATAGGGCTGATCCATTCAGATTCTTCAACTGGTTCTATGATTCTTGATTCCAACATTCTATCTAATTCAATCTCAACTTTTTGCTTGTACTTGGGATTTAGTCTGTAAGGCCTCTGCGTGACAGGTCTTGCATCTGCTCTCAAAGGGATCTTCATTTCTTCCATGGGCCCTTTAATTACCTTCATGTCTGTGAACTTGGTTGGAAACAAGTCCCGGTACTCATGCAATATTTCTGTAATATTACTAATAGTAGCATCATCCCAATAGTCTCCAACATTTTCTATCTTAGGTGCTTGCTCTATTCCAATGTTAACTTTCTTAATTTTAATAGGCTTCCCTACAAAAGGTAATTCAATTCTTGGCCCTTCTATATATATTTGTCCTTCATTTTCTGAAATGTTCACATTCTTAGGATCGTCATATTCATCAGCATTAGTATTACAACAACCATGTAACCGCTGAAGAGGCATATTCCATTCATCTTCTTCTTGTTCAAAAGGGGGGTTAGGTGCCTCCTCAAAGACCTTTTGTCTTACGATTTGTAAATATTGATCTGTTGTGGGGTATTGGCTTTCAAATATGAACATAGCTATAAATTTTTGGGTCATACCATACCAATCTGTAGTGGTTAAGCGTAGTTCTGCTTGAAGATGCCAGTTGATAGGCGTAGTATCTAAGGTGTTAATGAACTTATGTACCCACTATTCCTTGAGAATGTTTCTCCAGGATTCCTCATAACTTTGCACATGGTCCTTAGGAAAACTCTAACCTGTGCATCGAACTTCAAAACCTTCATCTTGGTCTGAAAAGTGCATTTTCAATAAGGTGCGACATTGCACCCACTCTGTGATGTTCTTCTTATGTGTTCCCCACCATCTAGCTAGTGTTGCTTTCAAGGCTTCATCTAGTGCCAACATTCTCTGTTGTACTGGTACAATTCTCTGAAATTCAGCTATAAATGTCTCTAAATGATTCAGGCCATCAAATTTAGGAAGATTACTTACTTTTGTGCCAATCCAGCAAACTGCCTTGGTCAATCTGGCACACCTCCGCGTAGATACTTCATACATTATATTCTATCAATTTTTCAATGCTTCTTCTAAATCTGACAAGCATGCACTCTCACTTTGCCAACTTAGATTTCCATCTGATGTAGGGTTAATATAATCTTGTTGTCATTCTATCATTTTATAGATGTTCTCTAGTTCGTAGGTGCGGTCTTCTTCTCTTATAGGTGTTGGCACATGGGCAGACCCCAGGGTTCCACTCTAACAGCACACCAACAAGCCCTAACTACTATCCCTTTCGGCAACACCTGTAAAGAAGATGCAGTCTCACCCAAAGTATAAATAGGGGGTTGCAAGACATAGGTGTTTACAACCAAAGGAAATGTAAGTGGAATCAAGGCAGTCACACAAGGAGATCAGATTATTCTTTCCAAACATAAACCTACTTCTCACCGTTATATATCAAATCTAACATACTAATGCATCATCAGAGTAACAGAGTAAAAAATGGAGCATCAACCATACGCAACAATAGGATATACATGGTTCACCCTCTCCCTAGGGCTATGCCCATAGAACTGTGATTTATAATATATTGGGTGAAAGATTACAGTTCTATCTACACTCTTAGCTTGCAAATATCTCTCTTTATCTCTATCTCCCTTCCCTGCACACCCAACTACAGGATTGATCTTCACACCCAGCTGAATATTTTACAATACCAGAAGGCTCTCACACACAACACTTATCTCTCACACGACAATAATCATTCATAACATCAACCAACTCCGAACGAACCCATCCCAGGTCCTCTTGACATTTATTTATACATTACAATAGCTCACCGACAACCTTAGGCTTAAACCTAGGTGTCAAAACCCTAAATACCAAAACCCTAGGTGTCTAAAACCCTATGCTGACTTGACCCACATTTTTCAAGGCTTCACCAACCTATATTTCATTCTTTCCCGCGAAGTGTTCTAAAGCATCTACCAGTGGATTTTTCCACTTGTTGAGTTGTCCACGATCTATCTTCTTTGTTGATCTGTCATCCTTGATATTCTCGTCCAACGACTTGCTTCCTCTTACTTTTCTCCGTCTTTTCTACTCTTTTGCTTACTTCGACCCAATATCAGTCACTATGTCTTCCGCGCAGTTTTCATTTCATCTTTTCTGCCTTAATATTCACTTACTTCCATAACCAAGGGCCAATAGGCCCCCAACACTCACCTATGACTCGTCTCGAGGCACTTTTCTCTGAATATTTTGTTTTACCTCAACTTCAGACTGCACGGAGCAGCCTGTGTTTTCTGCTCTATCCTCTCCCATTATGTGCAAACTGTCTTTTCTGTGTCTGGTACCTAGTTTCAACTCCACCTGGTACATGGACCCTTCTTCTTTTCTTTCTAGTGCGAGTTGTGAGGCAGTTGGTTGTCATAATACAATTTCAACCGGCTCCCATTCATTAGACCTTCCTTCCATTCTCCATTCAAAGTCTTCAACTGTGCAGCTCCTCCTTCAGTGACATAGACAACCTCATATAGCCCCAACCAATGTGTTCTGGACTTCCCTGGATGCTTCATGAATCTGCTGTCGTATACCAATACCAAATGTCCTTGTGTAAACGCCTTCTTCTTGATGTGTTTGTCATGGTAGGAATTTTTCCTTTCCTTCTGCACCTGTTGATGAAATCCTGCAATAAATCTATCTTCCTCTAGTTCGAACAACTACACGAGCCTCTCTTGAAAAACATTAGTGTTATCCATATCTATAAAAGATGCAATTCTTAAGCTAGGGACTAAATGTTCCATCGGGACAACTACTCCTGGGCCATAAACCAACTTAAAGGGGGTTTGCATTGTCAGCTTCTTGCTAGTGGTTCTATAGGCCCATAATACTACTAGTACTCTTAGATTCCAATCATCCCTATTCACACTCCAAATATTTGTCATCTCTCTCTCCAAGATCTTATTGAATGCTTCAACAATCCCATTTTCTTGTGGATGGTAGGGTGTGCTCTTCTGATGATGAACTGCAAATTCCTTAGTCAAGGCTTCAATGGTCTTATTAATAAAATGTGTGCCTTGATCGCTCATAAGGATATTAGGGCATCTGAACCTGGTTATGATGTCATCAAATGTGAAGCGTGCAGCTATAGTTTCACTACAATATTTAACTTCTCTTTCTTCGACCCATCTAGTCAAGTACCCTATCACAGTGATTATGTACCTCTTATGTGTGCTTTCCTGGTGGGTATATAGGTCCCACGAAATCAATGGCCCATTTCTCAAATGCTTGTAAGGATAGTTGGGGTGTTAATGGAATTTCATCTCTTTTGGATGGTTTCCCAACTCTTTGGCATACATCGCAGGCTCTGTAGTATTCCTTAGCATCTTTGTGTAAAGTAGGCCACCAGAGGCTAGCTATAAGAACCTTCTACGTTGTCTCTTTTCCTATGTAGTGTCCTCTTGCGATGCCTTCATGAGCTTCTGCTAGAAACAATGGTCTTTCTGCTTCCATGACACATCTCCTTAGGATATCATCAGGTCCCATCTTGTATAGTTGTCCCGCTATAAGTGAAAAATATGCAGCGCACACTACCAGTTGTTTCTTCAGGGTGACTGTATATTCACTAGGTGTCATTCTTGTTGAGAGGAACTGGACTATCTCGGCGAAGTGATCGTCAACCTTCCTAATGACCAACAACTGTGCATCCGACAGTGTATTCTCCAAACTAGTAGGTTCCTCTCCATGTTCCAACCTTGACAAGTGGTCAGGTCCTTTGTTCATCCTCCCTGGCTTAACCACGATCTCAAAATCATATTCTTGAAATAGAAGAAGCCATATGCATATTCTTCCCCCCAACACTAGCTTGTTGACTAGGTATTTTAACGTGGAGTGATCGGTGAACATTTTGAAGTGTCCTCCCGACAAGTAGTGGTGAAACTTCTACAACACATACACCATGTCTAACCCTTATCTCTTAGTGGTGGTGTAATTTATCTCAGTTGTTGATAGCTTCCTGCTAGCAAAGGCTAACGAGTGGTCAATGTCTCCGGCTCCCGGTTGTGCTAACACAACTCCTAATGCAATAGACGATGCATTGACGTGGATGTGAAATTTCTTGCACCAATCTGGGAAAACCAGAATATGCATAGTAACCATTTTCTGTTTCAGTGTGTCGAAGCTCTGTTGGCATTCTTCTGTCCATTGAAACTGAAAATTTTTCTTCAAAATCTTCTCCATGGGTGTTGTGATCTATGCATAGCCTTTAATGAACTTCCTATAGTATCCAGTATGTCCCAACGTAGTGCGCAACTGTCTGACTGAATTAGGAGGGGGTAAATCAACTATAATGGAAATCTTAGATGGATCTACAAGCAATCCCTGCTTACACACAGTATGGCCTACCAGTACTCCAAAGGGTGAAAAGAAGATGCAATTCTTCAGGTTCAAGGAAATCTGACATTGCCTACACTTATCCAACATTAGTCGTAAACATTCAATATGATTTTTCAATAAGCTAAAAACAGTCCAATCATAAAAATATGCTTCCAGGAATTTATGTAAAAACTCCTTGAATGCTTCGACCACCACCCAAGAAAAGATCGTTGGTTCATTATTCAATCCAAACGACATCACTGTATACTAGTAGGATCCCCATTCTATGGAAAATGTGGTCTTATGGTGGTCCTCCTTGGCAATCCTGATCTAATGGTATCCCGAAAATCCAGCTGTGAAAGAATATACCTCATGTCCTCCTACATTATCTAACAGTTCATCAGTAAAGGGTGTAGGGAATGGGTCATGCAAACAGACATCATTCAACTTCTTGAGATCTACACAGATCTTGATCTCTCCTATCTTCTTGTCTTGAACCACCATAGGGCTAATCCATTCTAAATCTTCAAGAAGTTCTATGATTCCTACTTCCAACAATTTGTCTAATTCAATCTTAACTTTCTCCTTATATTTGGGATTCAATTTGTACGGTCTCTGCTTGACTGGTCTAGAATATGGTTTTAAGGGGATATTCATCTCACCCATAGGCCTTGTTTTCGTCCTAATACACACTTGCAAATGTGAGCAAAGTCCAGCTCACTTACTGTGTCCTTGGAGACACAATGCCTAGGTTCACAGTCCACACTATAACCTTGACTGGAATCTCTTCCTTCTAGGCTTACTCCTAGGGAAGCCAAGTGGGGTAGACCCTAGTTACTAGATATGATTTAACTTTGAAGTTCTAAGAGTTGATTTTAATTTGTTAAATGGTTAAGGGGGGAACTAACCCATGATGCTAAGACAACCAATGCAAAGTGCAAGATTTTCAATGACAAGCAAACCCTTTCCTAAGTCAACTAAGACTAGTGCCTAAATGTTGGGCAAGGGGTCAACTAAGTTTTGAGGGGGGTTCAA
>SNQJ01S0092486.1:17996-32470 GCA_010110895.2 Picea sitchensis
CATTCACATATTACCATCCTAGCCATACGATATTGGGGGTTACTCTCCCAAGGTGTAGGCAAGTTAAACTTTAAACAAAACTTGAAATGTAAATGAGAAAACCACTCACAATGGCACAAGGTGGAGGCAAGCCTACCAATGTTCTGTGAAAGAGGGTTGGAAAAGAAAAACTTAAATGAAATCTAAAATCTAGCCCAACGATTTTGGGGGGTTGGCTTGGCCAATCACTCTCCCAAGGTGTAGGAAACAAAAAATTGCTTGAAAATGAAAGAGGAGGTTAAAGAGATAGCTACAAATCCCCTTGGAGGGTTTTCTAGTGTTGTGTAAACTTCTTGATGTAGTCAAGCCTCTCCAAATCAGATCTGAACCAACAAAAACAACAAGGTTTCCCTTGCTAGGAGAGCTACACACAACAATACAAGCTTGGAAAAATTTTGCCTTTTAGGGAAAAAAAATTCTTTAGAAATTTTATGAAAAATTAAGTTTTGATGACCATAAGACTAAGTATGCTAGCTGAAATATGGGCTGCAATAGAAATATATAGAGAATGAGCAATAGAGGAAGAATGCTTGGAGTGTATGAAAGTCGCAAAGAATAGACTTTTGCTCAAGGCACTTCTAATGAAACCCTTGAGGTCCAACCTACAAAAAAATCAACACAATAGCATGCATACAATGGATAATATGGAGGGTTAAACTAATAAGTGAAATACTTGCACATTATCTAGCTAACCACATATATAGATTCACAAGAGTACTCTTTGCAAAACCTACTTAAATAAAATACTTTACCTAAGATCCAATCATACATGCATCATATCAAATTGAAAAGATTATACCTCATATGTTTGTAAGAATACAAATACTTGTAGATCTTCCCAAAATATCCTCCAAAGTTTCCTTTATTATTTCTTCAAGAAGAGGGATATTGGAGAAATACTTTCTCCAAAACCCTAGAGAAGAAAATGAAAATGGATGGAAAAGAGAGAGAGAGAGAGTGGAAAATCAAGTAGAATAACAATAGCTCAAGATATGGTGAGTTGGGAGTGAGAAATGATATCTATTTATATTTGGAGAGGCAAACCTACCTCTCTTGGATCTAAGCCAAGTGTCCACCACCAAGCAAATGAGTAGTTCTCAAGGCTAGGGCACACCATCTAGGGTTTGAAAGCTAGATCTAGGGTGTAGAAAAATGTAGGAGGTGTTGGGATCAAGAAAAGAGGTGTTGGAGGCCTTGGGATTGATGTCAAGGAAAGTGAGAGGTCTCAAATAATTTTTAAAAAATCATTTGTGGGGTTTCTAGAAGAGGGGGGCGTAACTCCTCTTGGAGGGCACAAAAAAAGGGTGAAAATGAAGGAATGGAGGGGGATTAATGAGAAACAATGAGTGGGATCACCCTAGGAGGTGATTTGGAGGTTAAAGAGAGTCATAACTCATGAGAGGGGGGCCCAAATAAGTCACAACAACCTCCATCAAGGAAAAACGTCAATCCCCCTAGGGGGGCGTGACTTTTGAGTGTAGAAGGTGGGTAAGGGGTTAGAATAGGTTGGAAAACGTTGGGAGGGTCATGTTATGCTTAGGGGGTCTCTCTCTAAACTTTATTCCATTATTTTACATCCTCTAAACTCATTATTACAATTTTACATTTTTGTCATGTTTGGACTTTAGCAATTAAAATTGTTGTTTTAGAGTGACTGACACTCCGGGTGGACTAACCCATGGCTAAAGTTGTCTGACTGAGCTGAAACTTGGTCCATGGATGTAGGGGGTGCTATTCCATTTATTTTGATCACAAATACCCCTATCAAAAGTCCAAATACCTAGATTTTACAATTATTGCTCAAAATTAATTAATTAATTAAATAATTAAACCTCCAAACTTAGGGAAATTTAATTAAAAATTAATTAATTAAAATAACTAACTTAGACTCGACGAATTCCGTGAAACTTTCTAAGTTTTCGTCATGGTCATTTACATCATTCCTAAATAATAGCTACCAAAGGATGAGACCATTAGAACGTCGTTCACCACTTTGGAGGAATTATTGCAAGTGTGAGGGAAAAACTCATGGGAAATCAACCAGGTTGAAAAGCCCGTTGATAACCTGAGGATAAAAAACCCTCGGTGAAAATAACTCTCCCAATGAAAACATTCCAAGGTACTTGACCTAACTATGATCCATGCAGACCTATTACATTATTAACCCATGCAGAGGTGCGAAAATTTCGTTTACAAAATTTTGTGTTGGATGCATAAAATGCCCAGTAGAACCAAACTGTCTTCAACATACTTGCATCTGATGATGCATATCTTCATGGTACATGGATTTGACCCCCTAGTTGAATAAGCGGTCAACATCTGGCTCCACATGGGGACATGTGTTCGATCTTCACACATGAGATGGAGAGCATATGAGAATCCAACATCTACAAAGAGTGCTTACGAATAACCAACATGAGCATGCATACATACATATAATGAAATGAATGCTTTTAAAAACATCTACATAATGAAATATCCAAAGTACAACATTACAATTACAAAATGAAGCTATGATACAGAAATAATTCTAAGTACATATCACATTATGAATGAAACAATACAAAATTGAAAATACAAGGAAAAGGGTTACAGATACGTTACAAAGGGTGTCCCTTTGGACACCAAGTTTCCATATGAAGAAACATTTCAAGGAGGGGTCCTCTCACTAGCATGTATAACTTTATGTCGTCCCATAGGCTGAGAAGAGTTGCTAGAAGACTGATACACTTTATGCTAATTATTTACTCTTTTATGTGAATCCTGGTTTCTAACCTTAGGCCACTTGGGGTAGTTCCCCTTAAAAAAATTCTGATGGTTTTCCATAGGTGCTATGTGCAAAGTATGTGAACTTATTTTTTCCTTAAAAGGCTTGGCATACCTTTTACTAGGGATGATATACTTTACTTTATCAATATTATCCTTATCATCCTTAGTAATTCCCATCAGATTCTCATTACTTATTTTTATCTTTTACTATCCCAATTTCTGCTAAGTAAGGAGGGTGTGGCCCAAGAATCCCATCTGACTGTTTCTAACATTTAATTGATTATGTTGATGCAGGTTGAGCTGATGACACATCTACAACTGATAAATCCAACTCTGACTTTGATTCTGAAGGAGGCAAATTATTATCTGTCTGATCCATACTTTCCTCAAGAAAAATCCTATCAAAAGAATCCATGGGGTCCGAAACATTGCAAATGATTGGGGGTTTGCTATTAAGTTCCATCTTAGCAAATGGCGAAGTATATTCTATTTCATAACATCCTATTTCTACTTCCCGAAAAACAATCTCATTTTCCATTTTCCTAGGATCTTCCACATGATACTTTCTTTCCAACTCTCTATTCAATCTAAATTCTAAACCATTTGGAGTTGGAATGGTGGCATAAGTTAAGTCCATTTGTAAACTACCACCAAAATCTGCAGTTGTCTTTCTGTTTAGCAACATACCCCAAGTATCAGGCACATCAATTACCACAATGTCCATATCAATCATGATATCTTGGAATGCAACTAGGTGTACTGGTAACCCCTTAATCAAACCATGCACCTCAATTATCCTGCTATCCATAGCACAAATGTTATGATAAGGTCTAGATATTCTTAAGTTCAACTGTTCCATTACTTTCTTAGTCATAACATTTGAAGTGTCTCCTGAATCTAGCATACAATTATGAAGAATAAAATCATTCACGAGCAAGGATAGGAAAAGGGGTCTATTCTTTTGATTCCCCCTATCCATATTTTGTAGAATCGCAAGTGCATCCTGATAAGTTCTTGTTGGTGGAACATCAATACTTTTCTGAGAAGGACAATCTATAGCCTTGAACAACTTCTCCCTCTGAGAAGGAATCTTCATTATTTCTGACACTAGCACCAACATCTTTGCATTACTTAACCATCCTCCTAAGTCAATGTTTAATTCTGAACTTGCATACATGTTTGACTTAGGGGGGGTTGGAGATACCTTGGGAATGTTTGCTTGGTTTTTATCTTGAATTTTGTTCCCATTCCTTTGATAGGTAATGCCCTTAAATTTATCCATTTCAGCTACTTGTTGTGGAGTAGGCTTAGGACCAAACATTTCTGTTACTTTATCCACCACAACACCACTCATGCAATTCATGTCTTCTACTCCCCCATTTGGTTCATCAGAATCCATCCAATCATACATGCCAACACTAAGGTCATTACCAAACATATTAACCTATTCATTTTCTGATCTATAAGGTCCCTCCTCACCATAAAGGTCAAGGAATACTTGGAAAGTTGATTCATCATGGAATTTCTCACAAGGTCTACAATAATGAATAGCCTGGTGGTAAACCCAATTAGTAGATTCAAATGGATTAGGTGGTCTTTGATCTTGGGTAGGGGTCTTCTTAGGCCATTTTTCATTTGGCCTATGTGGGGGCCTACTATCCTGGCCCCTTTCCATGGCTATCAACTGATTTTGCATGGCATTCATCTGACTAACACGTTCCTTCAATTGATTAGCATGATTAATTTCCATTTGTTTAATCAATTGAGTGAACTCTTTAATGCCATCATTAGAGGGTTTCTGAGTTTCAACACTTTTCTTCTTCTCATCATAAAGTTGGGAAGAGGACCCTCTAGTAAAACCAGGAATGTTAGACTTCCTAGCCTCAAGCATATTCTGTTCAATTCTTATAGCTGTAGTTTGTGCTGCTTCTAAAGTCTGAGGATCCTTATCCCTTAAGGCATACCTCATTTCACCTTCAAATTCCTTGATATAATAAATCAAAACTACAGTATCTGAGGGCTTAATGTCTGTATGAAGGCTCTTCACCAAGCTATTAAACTTAGTGTTAAATTCAACCACAGTTTCGTTTTCTTTCTTTTGACTAGTGGTAAGAGAAGCAAGCTTAAATCTATCTTTCTTTTGATCACCCCATCTGTTCCTAAACTCATTCAATATTTCATCAATAGTGCTAAACTTGGTTGTGAAAAAATCAATAAACCATTCAGCAGCATCACCTTCAAGAGAATATACAAACAAAGTCATATTTACATCTTCTTCATCATGACCCCCACAATATTTTTGTGCACACATCTGAAAGTTGAGGATGTGGGACTTGGCACTTATAGCATTGTTCCCTTGAAAGGTAGGCAACTTGTCAATGGCCTTCTCAAGAACTGCATGAGGGGAACCTTGGATTGCTGCAAAGTTCAAAGGTCTCAAAAAGATACTCATGGTTAAGTTAGGATTATTAGTGGGATTATTAACAGTTGGTTTATTATTGTTTTGGAACAAGTATTGGATATCAGTGAGTGCTTCTTCCCCAAGACTTTCAAGTAGCCTTCTAGGGGCAAGGCGATTTAACCTCCTCCTATAAACCTTTTCAGGTTCAGGAAAAGAATAAATCACTCCTTGTGAAGTGCTCTTAGTAGTATACTTGACAGATTTTTTCAATGGAGTCGCCACTTGAAAAGGAATCACACAAAGCTAACCAATGCAAGCTCAAAGAATTTTTAAGGCCTAAAAGTTTTATTATTTAGTTCTTAAAAAATTAAGTTAAGTCATTTTGACCAAGGATAAATGACTTATCCCTGGAAATGGTGCCAAAGATGTTGTCTTCCTAATACACACTTGCAAACGTGAGCAAAGTCCATCTCACTTAGTGTTTCCTTGGAGACACAATGCCTAGGTTCATGGTCCACACTGTCACCTTGACTGGAACCTCTTCCGTCTAGGATTAATCCTAGGGAAGCCAAGGGGGGTAGACCCTAGTTACTAGATATGATTTAACTTTGAAGTCCTAGGAGTTGATTTTAATTTGTTAAATTGTTAAGAGGGAAACTAACCTATGATTCTAAGGAAACCAATGCAAAGTCCAAGATTTTCAATGACAAGCAAACCCTTTCCTAAGTCAACTAAGACTAGTGCCTAAATGTTGGGCAAGGGGTCAACTAAGTTTTGAGGGGGTTTCAATTACAAAAGATTACAAGTAAAATTATATTACCACTATCCCACAACAAAGATACAATTACTTACACAAAGAATGAGAAATGCTACAAGGATACAAGATATACACAAGATACAAATAGACAAGATTAAAAGGGCCAAAGTTGTGATGTGATTTAACTTTGAAGTCCTAGGAGTTGATTTCCACTTGTTAAATTGTTAGAGGGAACTAACCTATGATTCTAAGGAAACCAATGCAAAGTCCAAGATTTTCACCATGCCAAAACCTCCTAAGTCAACTAAGACTAGTGCCTAACAAGCGGGCAAGTGTGGTCAACTAAGTTTAAGGGAGTTTAACTACAAAAGATTACAAGTAAAATTATATTACCACTATCCCACAACAGCGATGCCAACAATTACTTACACAAAGAATGAGAAATGCTACAAGGATACAAGATATACACAAGATACAAATAGGACAAGGTTGTGGCCAAAGTGTGAGAGAGATAATCAAAAGTTAAGATCAATCACATAAGGCCAAGCATGCCCTAATAGCACTTACACTATTGGACTCAAGTTTAAATGTCCACTAAAGCACTCAAGATTCAAGAGATGATGCCTCCAAATGGGATACTCAACTTCTACTTGAATCACACCACATGAAAAATAATATGTAAACACTTGGTTCAAATGTAAAAGAAATAAAACACTTAGATATTCAAACCACAAGATTGCATGAAAGATTGATGAAAATAAAAGTAATTTGCAAGATAGGTTTAAACAAACGTTCAACATATACCCAAACAGCACTGTCTAGGAGGCTAAGTGGTTATGAGTTGTTTAAAGATTATATAAATTTTATTTTCCCTCCCCATAAACTATGTTTGAATCCTTTTAAACCTCCTCCTCCTATTAAGCAATAGTTGTCGATGCCGATACTAAGACAACGAGGCCCTCCCTAGCTTTCACGGTCAGCCCCGACAGTAAGAGTACTTCCCCGAGAGGACACACACCTAGTGCGCCACAAGGCAGTCCCCTACCACTACCCCTCCGCTACTTCAAAACCCGCTTTTAGATGGTGAAGATGGTAACTAGCCGTCCCAAATTGGTCTAAAAGTTATTATGCACTCTATGGGTAAGTCTTAAGGTGTGTTGTGAGTGTTTTAGATGACTTTGAGGTGCCCAAAAACAGTGATTTATGCTCAAACCGAAACTTAAAATGACTGCATAAAGTTCCCTATAACTTTCTTATGAAATGAAAAACTAACACCACATATAAAGCATGAATTGAAAGATGAAAGGATACATGTCATTCATTTAACCATGTCATTCACAATTCAATGTGTAAACTTGAAAGAAAGATGTGAAGTGAAGACAATAATAGTTTGCCAATTATAACAGAAAATTACCTTAGATTTTATCACTTAGCCACACAAATTATTGTTGAAATAATGTAACCGCTAAGAGCATTCTTATTATTTTGTTATTGACTAAACTTCATCAAGGGATTAATCATGTCATTATTTTTATTTTATTATTGATTAATCCCATTGAGGATTATCAAGTTGGTAATTGCATAATGACCAAATCCCCTTTGTGGACCTGGCCATCTGACACCATAACAAAAGTAATAAGTGTGCCAACCCCAGCTATAATGAAAGCGGGCCGTGATTTAATTAAAGGTGGATTTACCCACCTGTTGAGGTCACCACGATGGCGACTGATCGCATGATTGATATAAATACAGCTAGCCAATTTATCATTATTAATCTCACTTGCTCATTCTCTCATGAGGCAAGCTCGCAAATTTCAAGTTGGTGAGAGGAGAAGAAGGGTGGCTTATCTATTGAGAAGGATTTCTTCTCAGATAGTTGAGTTATCTCTTGAACTTTGATAATCTATTTATGATAAGGAAGCTTTTACGTTTTCCCCTAGAGGGTTTCCCGTGATAAATGTTGTGTCTATTGTGGATGTGTATTTCGCTGATCTTGTGCTTATTATGCTCTTATCTTTATGAAATGCAAAGAACTATAATCAATAGCATAAACATTAACATGGTATCGTGAGCCAACCCCGAAGAAAGCAATAACTGCATAAGAAGAAAAAATCACAATCGCTACCGCCCAAAATTAGGGTTTTTGAAAAGTGAGAGTTTTCAGCAAACTAACACCATAGAAAGTTGCGCACTCCACCAAGGATCATTTTGGCAATTAGAGAGCACCTTTTCGCTATTAGATTTCCAAAAGGGAAACCCTGGTTTCACAAAGTACCAAAACCGCAGAAAACCAGAAAGTACCGTAAGTACCGTATACCAGAGCACCGGCACTGCATAATTCACCGTAGTAAATCCACATAGCATTCAGCTGCAAAATTTGATTTTATCAAACTAAGACAAGTTACTGCTCCAAGCACTTTCCTCCTGGTAAGGTCAAAATTTATTTTGAGCATTTTCATTTTTGGTCATTTTGTATAGCCTCAAGTACAAGATGTCCGGCAAGCACAAAGTTTGTTGGAGAAATTGAAGGTATAGACAACTTCCGTGCTTCGAAGTATAGGATCGGTTTGATCCTTGCTGAGAATGACCTATCAAAATTTATCAGAGAAGAAGTGGAGGAACCCGAAGATGCCATAGAGAAAGCAAAAAATCAGAAGGACTCAATGGCTCGTGAGAATCATTGCGTGATTCAATCAAAGACCACACTGATCCCGTGATGTATCATCCTTGAAGACTCTTAAAGAGATGTTTGATGCTCTAATAAACTATATGATGCTGGAAAGAATTAATCAAAAGATGAATCTCTATCTCAGCTTGAAGAATACCAAGATGCAGAAGGAGAAATGATTCAAGAGTATTCCTAATCTTCTAAATAAAAGAATAGTTGAAAGCGAATGGAGACACCATCAACGAAGACAAAATTGTAATAACAACCCTAAATGGACTCAATAAGACGTTGGGATGATTTCATCCAGTCATTATGTGGCATAAAGGAGAAACTACAATTTGAAAGGCTATGGGAAGAATTCACCCAAGAAAACAAGGGTAGCCAACTGTGAAGCACTGCTAGCAAGGGACGATGATCAAGGCCTAGCTACTCATAATGAAGGAGGAAGGAAGAAACCCCATTTCAAAAGGGAATCTCATAGAGAACCACAACCATCAAACAAATACAACAATCAAGAATCTCATTCAAGAAATTTTCTAAGAAAGGACAAACGCTAGATTTATTCATTCATGAGGTTACTGTGATAAGATGGGACAAGGCTAACAATTGTCCACCAAAAAAAAGAAGAGTACAAAGAGGAAGCACAAAAGACAACATGCTCATATTTCCAAAGATGAAGAACTTCCTATGAAGATGATTAAGGACCATACCTTGATCTCACTCTCAAGATCTATATCACCCGGAGAAGACACATGGCTCATTGATAGCTAGTGCATCAAAGCATATGATGGGTAAGAGGAATACTCTCTCCTGTATTTTAAAAAAGAAGTTTCTTAAAGTAACTTTGAGATGATTATCAATATCCCATCATAGAATAGAGAATCAAACTACAAGATTGATTCAGGAAACTCAATAACAATGAAAGACGCACTCTATGTACCAGCCCAAGAAGAACTTACTCCATATCATCTTTAGACAAGAAAGGCTATAGAGTTGCTCTCCTTCATAGATGGAGAAGCTCTTACGTGGGCTAAAGGAGAACCATTAATGAAGCAATCGTCATCGAAGTGAAGAAAATGGTTTTATAAGTTGAAGGGTCACCCGTAAACTATGACTCCATGCCATCGAAAATTCATGTGAACTTTGCATAGAATATTGGCTCACATCAATTACAAAGCCTTACCACATACATGCAAATTTGTTACGTGCCTACTAGAACTGAAAGGTGATCGTGAAGGCATATGCAATGGATGTGCAATAACGAAGAACATCAAGAACCCCTTCAAGAGGGGACAACAAAGGTATGAGCATTGGAATCATCCATTCAGACGTAGGCTCCAATGCCAACATCCTCCATTAGTGTATGTATACTATGTATCATTTATTGATGATTACCCCCGTAAGACTTGGGTTTATTTATTAAAGTCTGTAAAGATGAAGTATTCGCAGAATTCAAATAACTAAAGCCTTGATAGAGAATCTTCCTCAAAATATTAAGATACTCAGGTTAGATTATGGAGGATAATATACCTCAAGGAGTTCGTAGCTTCCTCAAGAAAGATGTCGGATCAAGAAGGAACTAACCCCTCTACAATCCCCAACAAAACGGTGTTGTCAGAAAGGAAGAATGTGAACGACATGGAAGCCGTGAAGACCATGATTCACGACAAGATCTTCCTATGTGCTTACAGGGCTGGGCTATGGCGCTGTTTATGTGCAGAATTGACTATCCCATAGTGCACTTAATTCAATACCCCGTAAGAAATGTTCACCGAAAAGAAGCCGAGGTGTTTCATCTCAAAATATTTGGTCATTGAAGTGTTTGTTCATATACCGAAAAGAGAAAAGAAACAAATTGAAGCCCTCCGAAAGAAGTGGAATATTTGTGGGATACCGTGGAGGGGTATCCAGCCTCGCATCTACATTATTGACCGGTCACCGCCATATTGAGATCAAAGGTGGACGTGATATCGGCGTAGCAGTTTGCACCTAAGTAGAAATCGAGAAGATGCTAGCTTGAAGAGGTAAGGCATCGTGAACTCTGTGAAATCCCAAGACGACGTAATCCGGTGAGGGAAGAACTCAGAAGGGACCTCGCGAGTTTCCCCCGGGGATGAGAGGAAATTCTTGAAGATCAAGATACAACAAAAGTTCAAGAACATCCCCGCATGACCTTCTCCCATAAAATAAATCTCGCTTGGGCAAGAGAGATTATTCAAGATGGAGAGAAGTATGGTGTTCCGCAAGGAACCACGCCGACAAGTGAAGAAACCAAAGCTATTCTCCGCCACCTAGACCTCTGATGTGCACCCATTTGATGAAGAGCCTACATGTTTTGAAGAAGACATCCAAAAGGATTGGTCTATGCTGCGATAGAAGAATACCAATCCATAATAAGAATGATATATGGGAAATAGTCTCTAATCAAGAGTAAGGATGCAGTATCAATGGCTATTCAAGATAAACATGTTGCTGATGGAAGTACTATGTTACAGCAATATTTACACCTCGTGGATTTTCCTGCATGGAAGGAATCGACTCATGAAGAGACATTCGCTTCCCCGTACGATACACTTCTCGACGAATCCATTATAGTTTCCATCGCTAAGATGAATGGAAGTCGCACCATGAAGGTAAAGACAACTTTTCCTAATGGTGTCATTGAAGAGAAGTATAGAGAAACCCTAAGGATTTTAGGTTATGACGACGTGAAGTCTCATGTCCGCCGATTGAAGAAAGCCTTATATCGTGATTGAAGCAAGCCCCAGAGCTTGGTATGGCCAGATAAACAGCTTTCTGACGAGCTTCGGCTTTACTTAAGAGAAGAAGATCTCTAATCTCTACTTCAAGATCATGGATAATGAACCAATAATACTACTAATGTATGTGGATGAATTATTTTTAACTGGAGAAGAAAGCTCATCGCCGAATGCAAACAGAGACTTTTGCATTTGAAATGAAAGATCTTGTCCTAATGCATTATTTCTAGGTCTTGAGGTATGGCAGAACTGGGAAAAATATTCCCAACTGGAAGTACACGTCGAAATCCTAAAGAGATTCATTACGTTCGACTAAAAGTCCATGAATACACCCATGGAAGCAAGTCGGGTTGATAACGATACTTCAAATTTGATAGATGTTACTCTATACAGACAGATTATTATTGGATCATTGATGTACCGACGAACAATTTAATCGTGACACTCGCTTTTGGCAAAGGAACACCTTGAGTCAGCCGGTGGAGTCTTGCAATGTTCACCTTGTGGCTGCATAACATGTGATGAGGCACCTTAATGGTACAATGGACTATGGTCTCATCAATGATGGAGATCATGACTTCACTCGATTGGATATACTGATGCAGATTAAGCAGGAAGCTGCTATTTACGTAAAAAATCACTTCCTGATGTTGTTTCAGTATGGGATCAAATTTACATGATCTCATGGCATAGGAAGTAATCCCAAGATCCCTCCTCAAAGACAAGGAAGAAGAGTACATCAGCCGGTGCATGTTTTGCTAGTTGCAAAGATATATGGCTTCGAAGTTGCTGACAGCCTATTTGATTTGAGATGAGAGCAACCACGATTCCATGTGACAATACAAGTTGTATTAAAATGACAGAGAATCATAAAGTTCACGCATTGCATCAAAGCACATAGAGATCTGACTATCATTTCATCCACGCATTACGGTACGTAGAGAGCCGGAAGCTCCAAAGCATTAATAGTGCTAACGGATGAACAGGTTGGTGATGTGATGTTTAAGCCTCTATCTCGTGTAAAAGTTTGAACACTTTCGAGATAAGCTTTGGTATAGTCCGAAAGGACCTTCCCAAAAAGGGGGAGTAGATGTATTCATCTTGCTTCCTCGACCTTGCCGGCATGCAGCGAAGATGAGTTATGCTTCAATTCCGCTTGTTGATCGCAGTTACACCATTCCCTTGTGCTCTCGACCTAGTTGTTAGACGAAAGCAAGATGAGTCATGCTTT
This sequence comes from Picea sitchensis, assembly GCA_010110895.2. NCBI lineage: Eukaryota > Viridiplantae > Streptophyta > Pinopsida > Pinales > Pinaceae > Picea > Picea sitchensis. Next base: position 30,621 of record SNQJ01S0092486.1, read on the forward strand.
GACCTCACTATTAGATGTAAATCATGACGATGTATGTTCCTTTCTTCTGACCTACTTTACATCACAACCATCAATTCAGAAGCAAGGTACACATCCTTGCTTCTGACCTAGTTGTTAGACGTAGCATAACGCCACCGGGTTCCTTTGCTTCCGACCTAGCCGCTAGGATCGAAAGCAAGATGAGTCATAAGCCGACCTCGTTGTCGACGAAGCATGACATCGGTGTTCCTCGCTTCCCTCGACTCATTGTTAACGTGAAAAGGAAGATGAGTGCTTCTGACCTCATTGTTAGATCGAAGCATAATGCCATGATTCCCGCTCAATCTCATTGTTAATGAAAGAGATGTTGATGTTCCTGCTTTCGACCTTGTTAGATCGAAGCAAGATGACATGCTTCCTAATCTAGTTGTTAGACGAAGCATGATCGCCAGATTCCTCGCCTCACCTAGTTGTTAGACGTAGTATTTGTGATGATGATATTACTTTCTTTTCACCACACCCAATTGTTAGACGTGAAGCAAGATGTGATTGACACTGAGTTGTGATGTTAAGTTAGTGTAGTACTGTGATGTGACAAATTAGTGTTGTAATGAGGTATCATTTTACTCCGATACATGTTTGATGCAGATGATGATAGCATTCTTTGAGAATGATGATGTTGTCAGATGAAGAAAACTTTCGATGACTCAGAAATGTGCTGCATAATTGTTCAAGATGATATTGACGATACCATCCTCAATATGCCACCGATGATGCAGACATATCTCACTGACATCGATGAAGACCGATGAAGAATACCTTCTTGTTAAGGGAGTGTTGAAATAATGTAACCGCTGGTTATACCTTGCCGCATTTTATTATTGTATTAATCCCCATTGTGAATTAACCATGTCATTATTATTATTTTTATTATTAGATTAATCATTGAGGATTGACCGTTGAGATTGTATAAGGACCAAATCCCTTTATGGATTGGTCATCTGACAATTACAATGTGCTAATAAGAAGCCGGCCCCAGCTATAATGAAAGGGCTAGATTTAATTAAAGGTGGATTTACCCACCCAGTGTGAGAGGTCGGCCCTGCTAGATGGTGACTCTTCACATGTGCCAGATTGATATAAATAATAGGCTAGCGCCTCACTTCTATCACACACTTCACTTGCTCATTCTCTTATGAGGCAAGCTGCAAATTTCAAGTTGGTGAGAGGAGAAGAAGGGTGGCGCATCTCTTGGAGAAGGATTTTTTGTATTGGTTGAGTTATCTCTTGAACTTTTGATAAGCTATTTATGATAAGGAAGTTTTTGCTGGGTTTTCTTCCCCTAGAGGGTTTCCCAGGATAAATACTGTGTCTATTTTGGATGTGTATTTCTTAGTGATCTTGTGCTTATTATGCTCTTATCTTTATGAAATGCAAAGAACTATAATAATAGCATAAACATTAACAATTCTCCCATAAGAAGCTTGCTGAAAATGGAAGTACTTGTTGAAAAGAAAAGCTAGATCCTACACCATTCACATATCCATGAGTGCCTTTGCAAAATAAAATGAAAACTTGAAAGCTCGAGAGATATGTTTGTCAAAGAATGAATCACCACTTAAACATAAATATGTGTTGCATTTAGATGTGCTATTACTTAGACCATAGTGAAACTCAAAGCATGTAAATGAAACTATGAATCTAAGACTTGAACTAAGATTAGAATACGTGTGAAATCTAACTCTAGAATATTTTAAACATGTATGCAAGAGAAATCATTCACATATTACCATCCTAGCCATACGATATTGGGGGTTACTCTCCCAAGGTGTAGGCAAGTTAAAATTTAAACAAAACTTGAAATGTAAATG
>SNQJ01S0092486.1:32480-53341 GCA_010110895.2 Picea sitchensis
GTGAAATCTAACTCTAGAATATTTTAAACATGTATGCAAGAGAAATCATTCACATATTACCATCCTAGCCATACGATATTGGGGGTTACTCTCCCAAGGTGTAGGCAAGTTAAAATTTAAACAAAACTTGAAATGTAAATGAGAAAACCACTCACAATGACACAAGGTGGAGGCAAGCCTACCAATGTTGTGCCAAAGAGGGTTGGAAAAGAAAAACTTAAATGAAATCTAAAATCTAGCCCAACGATTTTGGGGGGTTGGCCTGGCCAATCACTCTCCCAAGGTGTAGGCAACAAAAAATTGCTTGAAAATGAAAGAGGAGGTTAAAGAGATAGCTATCAACCCCCTTGGAGGGTTTTCTAGTGTTGTGTGGACTTCTTGATGTAGCCAAGCCTCTCCAAATAAGATCTGAACCTGCAAAAACAACAAGGTTTCCCTTGCTAGGAGACCTACACACAACAATACAAGCTTGGAAAAATTTTGCCTTTTAGGGAAAAAAAATTCTTTAGAAATTTTATGAAAAATTAAGTTTTGATGACCATAAGACTAAGTATGCTAGCTGAAATATGGGTTGCAATAGAAATATATAGAGAATGAGCAATAGAGGAAGAATGCTTGGAGTGTATGAAAGTCCCAAAAAATAGACTTTTGCTCAAGGCACTTCTAATGAAACCCTTGATGTCCAACCTGCAAAAAACTCAACACAATAGCATGCATACAATGGATAATATGGAGGGTTAAACTAATAAGTGAAATACTTACACATTATTTAGCTAACCACATATATAGATTCACGAGAGTACTCTTTGCAAAACCTACTTAAATAAAATACTTTACCTAAGATCCAATCATACATGCATCATATCAAATTGAAAAGATTATACCTCATATGTTTGTAAGAACACAAATACTTGTAGATCTTCCCAAAATATCCTCCAAAGTTTCCTTTATCATTTCTTCAAGAAGAGGGATATTGGAGAAATAGTTTATCCAAAACCCTAGAGAAGAAAATGAAAATGGATGGAAAAGAGAGAGAGAGAGAGTGGAAAATCAAGTAGCATAATAATAGCTCAAGATATGGTGAGTTGGGAGTGAGAAATGAGATCTATTTATACTTGGAGAGGCAAACCTACCTCTCTTGGATCCAAGCCAAGTGTCCACCACCAAGCAAATGAGTAGATCTCAAGGCTAGGGCACACCATCTAGGGTGTAGAAAGCTAGATCTAGGGTGTAGAAAAATGTAGGAGGTGTTGGGATCAAGAAAAGAGGTGTGGGAGGCCTTGGGGTTTATTCCAAGGAAGGTGATAGGTCTCAAATAATATTTAAAAAATCATTTGTGGGGTTTCTAGAAGAGGGGGGCATAACTCCTCTTGGAGGGCACAAAACAATGGTGAAAATGAAGGAATGGAGGGGGATTAATGAGAGAAAAGGAGTGGGATCACCCTAGGAGGTGATGTGGAGGTTAAATAGAGTCATAACTCATGATATGGGGCCCCAAATAAGTCACAACAACCTCCATCAAGGAAAAATGTCAATCCCCCTAGGGGGGTGTGACTTTTCAGTGTAGAAGGTGGGTAAGGGGTTAGAATAGGTTGGAAAAGGTTGGGAGGGTCATGTTATTCTTAGGGATTATCTCTCTAGCATTTAATATATCATTTTACATCATCTAAACTTATTATTACAATTTTACATTTTTTCCATGTTTGTGCTTTAGCAATTAAAATTGTTGTTTTAGAGTGACTGACACTCCGGGTGGACTAACCCATGGCTAAAGTTGTCCGACTGAGTTGAAACTTGGTACATGGATGTAGGGGGTGCTATTCCATTTCTTTAGAGCACAAATACCCTTATCAAAATTCCAAGGACCTAGTTTTTACAATTATTTCTCAAAAATAATTAATTAATTAAATAATTAAACCTCCAAACTTAGGGAAATTTAATTAAAAATTAATTAATTAAAAAAAATGACTTCGACTGGACGAAATTCCGCAAAACTTTCTAAGATGTCTTGCATGGTCATTTACATCGTTCTTAAACAATAGATACCAAAGGATGAGACCATTAGAATGTCGTTCACCTCTTTGGAGGAATTATTGCAAGTGTGAGGGAAAAACTCATGGGAAATCAACCAGGATGAAAATCCCAGTTGATAACCTGAGGATAAAAAACCATCGGTGAAAAGAAATATCCCAATGAAAACATCCCAAGTTACCTGACCTAACTATGATCCATTCAGACCTATTACATTATTAACCTACGCAGGGGTGCGGAAATTTTGTTTACAAAATTTTGTGCTAGAGGCATAAAATGCCCAGTAGAACCAAACTGTCTTCAACATACTTGCATCTGATGATGCATATCTTCATGGCACATGGAGTTGACTCCCTAGTTTAATAGGCGGTCAACAGGCCCTTTAATTCCCTTCATATCAATGAACTTGGTTGGAAACAAGTCTTGGTACTCATGCATTAATTCTATGATTTTGTCAATAGTGGCAACATCCCAATAATCTCCAATGTTTGCAAGATTTGGTGTTTGTTCTGTTCCAATGTTGAATTTATTAATTTTAATTGGATGTCCAATAAAAGGTATCTCAACTACTGTTCCTTCTACATCTCTTTGACCTTTTGTTTCTTCGATGTTCACATTTCTAGGATCATCGTCTTCATCCGCATTGATATTGTAACAACTTTGCAATTTCTGAAGAGGCGCATTCCATTCATCCTCTTATTGCTCCAAAGGGGGGCTAGGTGCCTCCTCAAAGACTCTCTATCTTACAATATGTAATGCTTGATCCACTTTAGGATATTGGCTTTCAAATAAAAATGTAGTTACAAAGTTTTGAGTCATACCTTCCCAATCTGCAGTGATGAGGCACAATTATGCTTGAAAGTACCAATTGATAGGGGTTGTGTCCAGCGTATTAATGAATTTTTGCACCCACTACTCTTGAGGAATGTGCTCCAATATTCCTCGCAAATTCACACATGGTCCTTCGAACAAATTAGACTTGTGTATCTAACTTCGCAACCTTCTACTTGTTCTGAAAATCGCGTTGTCATCAAAGTGCGACATTGTACCCAGTTCGAGATGTTGTTCTTATGCATTCCCCACCATCTCGTTGGTGTTTCTTTCAAGGCATCATCCAGTGCCAACAACCTTTGTTGTATGGGTACAATTTCTTCAAATTCCAACAAGAAAGCTTCTAAATGATTTAGACCATCAAAGGTGGGTAAGTTATTTACTGTTGTGTCGATCCAACGAACTTCTCTGGTTAATCTAGCACATCTCCTTGTAGATACTTCATAAATTTTGTTATGCTAGTTCTCCATTTCTTTCTCTAAGTATGATGAACATGCATTGTTGCTTCACTAACTTAAGTTCCCATTTGTTGTAGGATTAATGTAATCCTGTTGTCTGGCTGTCAATTTATATATATTCTCGAGCTCGTATGTGTGGTATTATTCTCTGATGGGTTCTGTGTATCTTCGACCTTCATCTGGATCCAAAGGTGTAATGAGCCTAAGGCCATCACCTTCAAATGTCATTCTTATTTTCTTTATATCAATCACAGTGGAATTGTTGAAATCCCAATCAATTCCTAACAACACAAGATAAGGACATCTATCATCCACTATCTCAATTACTTCAAAATCTGCAAATGTCCTCACCCCATCAATGTCCACAGGGACATGCTCTAGTATTCCAAAGGGGATTATTTCTTGCCGATTATCCATCCTAAGCCTGATAGGGGAATAGATCAACTTAGGTTTTCCCATCAGTGCCAATGTCTGCTTCGTCATGACATTGACTTCCGACCCTAAGTCGAGGACGACATAGTATATATCATACTCTCCAATTTGAGCATTCAGATGTAGCTCCTTATTTGTCCTTATCTTTTTAGATACTTGGTGTACTGCTCTATTCAGCAAGGGATCTGCCTTTCCTAGCTCATATTGTCTGATTAAATTTTGTATCTCTTGTACAATTCTTTCATCCTTATTCAAATTAATGCAAGTGTGCAAGAATTCCATAAGCTTACTTACCTCTTTACCTTTTCTGGGTGAAGTAGAATGATCAAATGCTAGAGGCATTCCATATTCTCTTATTTCAGGTTGTGTCTTTGATGAAGAACCTTGGTCTCTCTCGAATTCTTTTCTTGCCTCCTAAAATGTTTGTTTTTCTTTTCTTGCATCAAACCCTTATGTCTTTTCGGTAGCTTTTCTGACTCCTGGTTCTTCTGTGGTCTTTCTCGAGGTCATTCTGTCTTCTCCTATAACAGTGCCTCCTCTAGTGATTACAGTGACTCTGGGATCCTCTTCATGAGGTTATGATGATATGGGTTGTACTTTTTGGTTTCCTCCTTGTCCTTCCTGAAGTTTGGCTAACAGCGCAGGACAATCTTCAATAACATTCTCAATGAGTTGCAGTAACCGCAAGTGGTACAAGGGTTCTAACAATCCCTTACCAAGTGTCCTGGTTGTGCACAGTTGTAATAAATTATCTGACCTCGACCTCGACCCATGCCTCCTCCTCATCCTCTTCCTCTGAATCCACCGTGAGGGTTAAAGTTTCCTCTTCCTGAGGAATTTTACTGCATAGTGTTCCCTTCTTGCTATACTTTTCCTTGAATTTTGTAGACATCCCTTGACCTTTCATGCATGAGGTCATAAGATCTACAATCCTTCTCATCATGACCCACAAATTTACAGAATGTGCAGTAGAGGTTTGTAAGTGTCTGAACATACTTTTGCATGTAATAACATTCTCCAAGGTGATGTCTAATTCTACATACCTCACACCAAGGTAGAGTAACTTGCTTCAAAGGGCTCGAAGCTCCAAAATCCAAATACTCGTGAAATAGGGGACAATGCTCCTTGTCATGGCCTTTTGATTTGCATCTATTGCACCAAATATATTCTCTTTTATCTTTTCCCTTGTATTTCTTCATATATTCGACCTGCAGAGACAATCTAGTTAACTAGCTTAAAATTTGACTCATACTTGAGTCGGATTCTCCCGTAGGGGCTTATTCTAGTTTCATGGAAATTTCCAACGCTTCGACCTGCGAAGTAATGTCGAAGTAATCTTCTGCTAAATCAGAGGGACTCTGATGTGTGGTAAGAGAGAAGAAATGAACCATTCCTTGTTCTTCTCATCTGGGATCTGTAAACTCAAACGTCCTGTCAAGGACTTAAACCTCTGATCAAATTCCCAAACCGGTTCAGTGACTCTCTGCTTGATTTCCTTCATCTCTATCATGCATTGTGACTCTGACTTGGTTTTCTTAAACTCAGTGATCAAGGTAGTCTTAATCTCATTCATTGGTTTCATCTGTGTAACTCCCTAGACAAATTTCATGTACCAACTCAGTGTGCGATCTCTCAGGGTAGTACTAAACTAAGTTCTCTTAATTGCTTCATCAGTGATTTGTTTAATGCTCCACATAGATTTGCATAGGAACCAGTGATGATCAGGATCTTCATATCCATCTCCCTTAAAGATAGGGAGCCTCATCTCATCTGCCATAGATCTTCCTAGGTTTCCTGACTAAGTATGTGGCGGACTACTAGTGACAGTGCTCTGAGCGCTCTGGTGAATCTGACTACTCTAATTACTCTGGTTACTTAATGCTGCTAAAAAAATAGGAGGATTAATAGTACTTACTTCAACATCCTGCACAGTTCCTAAAGTTTCTGATTCTTCTCGGCGAGGTTCTACAGTCTTCTCTTCTCTTGGCCCAGCGGACCCTAAATGTTTCTCGTACAACAAATCTTCTTCTTCTCCACCGTAAAACCCTTCTTTTTGTGATGGTTCATCACTCTTCTCAAACAAGTTCACCAGAGGAACTTCTCTGAAGGTTCTCCCACTCCGAGTGTGTCTGATCTTTGTGTCATTGTCGCTGTATGAATTCTTGAACATTATCTTTCTCAGTCTAACCCACTATTGTATCTTCAAGATGTTCTTCTCATGCAATAGCATCTTGATCTTCAACTTCAATAAGTGTAAAAATTTTCCTCTCGACCCCTTAAAGAAATATCTCTTTGCTTGGCTATATGATTCTACCCTATCAATAGAAAAATCTGTGATATACCCTCCAATGGTACTCTCAAACCAGTGATCTACTGCTCTCAATACGGCGTTATCAACTCTCTTGACCTTATTTATCAGCGTTGACATCCAAACCACAGGTGGTCTAGATCTAAACTCAAATTGGGTATCTACTAGTCTGACTAACCACTCGTATAGATCCTTGTGGATCCCTCGAAAGAAAATCTCGTGTATATCAGTAAAGATATACCTTCCCAATCAGTCCTTTGTGATAAGCTTAGGTTTCTTGTTCTAGGCTTCTGTGAAGTCCTTTTCTTGTTCCTCTATCCACTTCTGAATCTCTGTCTTCGATGGGAACCACCTTGACATTCCCTCAAGAAGATTCCAGTCCCGACAACGGAACCATTTGTTAGTACATGGGCAGACCCAGGGTTCAACTCTAACAGCACACCAACAAGCCCTAACTATTGTCCCTTTTGGAAACACATGTGAATCAGATGCAGTCTCACCTGAAGTAGCAATAGGGGGGTGTAGGACACAAGTGTCTTCAACCAGAGGAAATGTAAGTGGAATCAAGGCAGTCACACAAGGAGATCAGATTATTCTTTCCAGACATAAACCTACTTTGCATAGTTATATATCAGATATAACATACTAATGCATCATCAGAGTAACAGAGTAAATAACAAAAAATCAACCATACACAACAACATGATATACGTGGTTCACCATCTCCCTAGGGCTACATCCATAGAATTGTGTTTTATAATATATTAGGTGAAAGCTTACAATTCTATCTGTGCTCTTAGCTTGTAGATCTCTCTCTTTCTCTCTATCTTCCTTCCCTGTGCACCCAACTGCAGGATTGATTTTCGCACCCAGCTGAAGATCTTACAATACCAGAAGGCTCTCACACACAACACTTATTTCTCACACGACAATAATAATTCATAACATCAACCAAATCTGAACAAACCCATCCCAGGTCCTCTTGACCTTTATTTATACATTACAATAGATCACTGACAACCTTAGGCTTAAACCTAGGTGTCAAAACCCTAGGTGTCTAAAACCCTAGGTCAACTTGACTCACATTTTCAAGGCTTCGTCAGCCTGTCTTTCCTTCTTTCCCGCGAAGTGCTCCAAAGCACCTACTGATGGATTTTTCTTCTTGTTGAGTTGTCCATGATCTGTCTTCTTTGTTGATTTGTCATCCTTGATCTTCTCATCCAATGGTTTTCTTCCTCTTACTTTGCTTTGTATCTTCTGCTCTTTTTATTTCTTCGACCCAGTATCAATCACTGTGTCTTCCACGTAGTTTTCATTTTGTTTTTTTTGCCTTAATATTCACTTAATTCCATAACCAAGGGCCAACTATAGGTTATGTGTATCTGTGACCTTTATCAGGATAAAGAGGTGCAATGATATTAAGGCCATTACCCTCGAATGTCATTCTTCTCTTTTTCAGGTCAAGAATAGTCAGATTGTTGAAATCCCAATCAATTCCTAATAGCGCGGGATAGGGACAACTATCATAAACAATATCAATCACTTTGAAATTTGAAAATGTCCTCACTCTGTCGATGTCCACAGGGACATGATCTGGTCTTCTAAAGGGGCTTACCGCCTACTGGTTATCCATCCTGAGCCTAATAGGATAGTAAATCAATTTGGGTTTTCCCATCAGTGCCCAAGTTTGCTTCATCATAACATTTACTTTTGATCCCAGGTCGAGGACCACATATTCCACATCATAGTCTCCAATCTAAGAACTAAGGTGTAGTTCCTTGCTTTTCCTCCTTTTCCTAGATACTTGATTCACGACTCTTCTCAACAAAGGATCTACTCTTCCAATTTCATACTGGGTTATCAGGTGTTGTAGTTATTGCACATCTCTTTCATCTTTAATCAAATTGATACAAGCATATAATAAATCCATAAGCTTACTTACCTCTTTTCCTTGCCTAAGTGGGACATATTGATTGAATTCTAGAGGCATTTCACAATCCTTTACTTCTGGTTGTGCCCTAGATGAAGAAGCCTATTCTCCTACAAATTCTCTCCCTACTTCTTCAAAAGTGTTTTTTTCCTTCCTTGGGTCAAACAATGGCACCTTCTCTGAAGTTCTTCTGATCCCCAGTCCATATGTATTCTTTCCTAGAGTCACCATATCTTCTCCTGTGACAATGCCTCTTGTAGTAATAATAACAACTACGGGTTCCTCACCGCAAGGTTCAGCTGAAATTAGTTGGACTTGTTGGTTTCCTCCTCATTTTTCCTGAAGTTTAGCTAACAATATTGGACAGACTTCAATGACATGTTCAAATGAACTACAATAGTTTCAAGTAGTACAAGGGTTCTGACAATCCCTTTCCAAATTACCTGGTTGGGCACAGTTATAGAAAATAATCTGACCTCGACCTCGACCCATGACTCCTCCTCGTCCTCTTCCTCTAAACCCACCATGAGGATTGAAGTTTCCTCTTCCTAGGGAATTGAACTACGTAACATTCCCTTCTTGTTGTAATTCTCCTTGAATTCTATATGTATCCCTTGACCTTTCATGCATGAGGTCATAATCTCTACAATCATTCTCATCATGCCCCACAGATTTGCAGAATGTACAATATAGATTGGTGGGTGTCTGGACATATTTCTACATATAATAACATTCACCAGAGCGATGTCTAGTTATACATACCTCCCACCATGGTAAAGTATCCTGCTTCAAAGGGTTAAGGGCTCCATAGGCCAGGTATTCATTAAATAAGGAACAATGCTCTTTGTCATGGCCCTTTGATTTACATCTGATACACTAGATGCCTTATCCTTTCTCCTTTCCTTTATATTTCTTCATGTATTCAACTTGTAAAGATAAACTAGTTAATTGATTCAAAATCTGACTCATACCTGGACTGGATTCTCCTACAGGGGTTGCTTCTAATTTCATGGCAATCTCTAATGCTTCAGCCTGCGAAGCGACTTTATTTTTCATTAGGGGAAATATAATGTGTGGTAGGAGGGAAGCGATGAGCCATTCCTTATGTTGTTCATCCAAAATCTGAAAACTTAAATGGCATGCCAGGGTCTTAAACTACTGATCAAATTCCCAAATAGGTTCAGTCACCTTCTACTTGATTTCCTTCAACTCTATAATGCACTGTGAATTTGACTTGGGTTTATTGAACTTCGCACTCAACGCAGTATTAATTTCATTCAGTGGTTTAGGTTGTACAGATCCTGAAACAAACTTCATATACCATCTCAATGCTTGATCCTTCAAGGTAGTACTAAACGGATCTCTTTTAACAACTTTATCGGTGACTTGCTTAATTCTCCATACAGCTTCGCATAAGAACCAGTGTTGGTCAAGATCCTTAGATCCGTCTCCTTTGAATATGGGTAACCTCATTTCATCTACCATAGATCTTCCTTAGTTTCTCGATTGAGTATGTACTAAGTTTATTGTAACAGTACTCTAATTTCTCTTATTACTCTGGTTACTCTGGTTACTTAATGTTTCTAAAACAATAGGAGGAGTAATAATACTTACTTCGACAATAGGCACGGTCCTTGAAGTTTTTGTTTCTTCTTGGAGAAGTTCCTCAGTCTCTACTTCCTTTTCCCTCGCGAACTCTGAATACTCTTTGTCTGATCTCCCTGCTTCTTCCCCATTGTAGAAATATTCATCTTGTGCCAATGGCTCGTAGCTTTGCTTAAACAGCTTCGCAAGAGGAACCTTCCTAAATGATATCCCACTGCGCATGTGTCCAGCCTTTGTGTCACTATCATTGTCTGAATTATTGAACATTAGATTTAAAATCCAATTGATTACTGTATCTCCAAGATATTCTTCTCATGCAATAGCATTTTAATCTTTAGCTTTAAAAAGTGTAGAAACTTTCCTCTAGGTCCCTTGAAGAAATATCTCTCTGCTTGACTATATGATTCTACTTTGTCAATAGAAAACTCAGTAATGTACCCTCCAATAGTGCTATCAAACCATATATCCATCGCTCTAGACACAATGTTATCGACTCTTTTGACTTTCTTAATCAGCGTTGTTGTCCAAACCACAAGTGGTCTAGATCTGATCTCAAATTGAGTGTCTGATAATCTGGCTAACCACTTGTATAACTCCTTATGAACTCCAACAAAGAAAATCTCATGTACATCAGTAAATATGTACCTTCCCAACCAGTCTTTTGTACCAATGCTAGGGTTCTTGTTCTCAACATCGGTGAAGTCCCTTTCTTGTTATTCTATCCACTTATGAATCTATGTCTTCGATGGAAACCACCTTGGCATTCCCTCAAGAAGACCCAAGTCCCAGCAATGGAACCATTTGTTGGCACAGGGGAAAACCCAAGGTTCAACTCTAACAGTGAACCAACAAACCCTAACTACTTGCCCTTTCAGAAACACTTGTGAAGCAGATGAAATCTCACCCTAAGTAGAAATAGGCAGGTTGCAGGACATAGGTGTGTACAAACAGGGGAAGTGAAAGATGATTTCAGAATAACAATGCAAGGTTAACCTAGAGATTCTTTGACAGTATTATATTTCGTTTCGCGAAGATAGTTTATATCTCTTCTATTCAATAGGAAAACAACAATGCAATCACAGTATAAAAGATAACAAATAACACAACATTAACCACATAGACAACAAGATTTACGTGGTTCACCCTCTTCCTAGGGCTACGTCCACAAAATTGTGTTTATTGATATAATAGGTAAAAATACATAGTTCTATCTGTGCACTTAGCTGCAGATCCTTCTCTCTCTTCCTCTTTATTTCCCCTCCCTACGCACCCAGCTACAGGGTTGATCTTAGCACCCAACTAAAGATCCAGAATACAAGAATGCTCTAAAACAAATCACTTATATCTCTCAATATTGCTATCACCAACAACAAAAACCCTCTCAACTCTTCTAGAACTGTGTTTAGACATTCCATGACTCTTATAAAACCCTAGACCAAATCCTAGGTGTCAAAACCCTAAGTACCAAAACCTGAGGTACCAAAACCCTAGGTCCACATAACCCACCTTTTCAAGACTTCACCGACATGTTCTTCCTTCTTCTCCACAAGGTGCTCCAAAGCACCCATTGGCCTACTCTTTCACTTGTTGACTTGTCCACAATCTATCCTCTTTGTTGCTTTGTCCACCTTGATCTTCTCTTTCAACGGCTTGCTTTCCCTTACTTCACTCCTTCTTTTATGCTTCTTTAACCACTTCATTCTTTGTCTTTCTTCTTCTTTAATATTTTCTTTCTTCCTTGATACATGACCAAGGGCCAAAAGTAGTCCTCTTAAAATGACAAATAAAACCCCTTTTCTTGAGGGCTACCCTCAATATCGTAAATGGGGTCTCTATAAAAAATGAAGAGATGACCAAAATCCCACATGCATCTGTCATTCTGTATGAAAGTGTCTATATTCTCATCAACCATATCCAAAGGTTCTTTCATAACACCGTCAATATGACTAAAAATTACCATCTCTTTGTCTTCTTGTGCAAGAAGAGAAAAGGCTAGGGCAACTTCAACATGATCTTCAAATTATTCATTATTAAGGTTGGTTGCTTCTTCAACTTCTTGAATAGGAGGAGAGCACATCTAGACAACCTAAAATTTATCAGGAGGGAGAAAATATAATGATTCCTCAACATGTTTCACTTCATCAGGATTCTTTTTCCTCTTCATGGCCACACTTTTCTATCACCTCTTCATCATACGAGGCTTGATCCTTAATGTAGAGTGATATGTTTTCCTTTTTTCAAAAGGATCTATCGCATCCAAGGGTTCGTCTAATATTTCTTCACTTCCATAGTTATGGAAAAGAGTAAAATCTTTAAAAGGGTCACAACTCATAGAGGCTTGGATGTCTTCATCAAGTGGAAGGGCAGATACAATGACTTCATCTTCATCGAATGTCTCGTTTAGATATTCATCATGAAAATGTTCATATTCAACTTTCCATTCTTCATTTATTGTCTATTCATACACATGAAAACCTTATCCACATAAAGAATCTTTAGGCTCATGGAAAACATATTGAAAATCCTGAATGGTTGGCCTGCAATGCCTAAGAAATTCCTCAACAAACTTTGTAGAAGATCGGACAATGGGTGACTGCTATAGTTGGGTCACCATTAAACTTGGGAAAATTTTCCCTCCATTCTATTGGACAATGGTTTGGATATACAAGAATATCTTTAACATCAAAAGAGGGATTAAACTTATGGAATGCCCATGGTGAGTCTCATGAGTACATGGTTCCATTCCTTAGGGTAATACCTCAATGGAGTCTCCACATGAGCTCAAGGCTCATCAAAGGATGGAAAGGGGGAAAAATGGAAAAGTGGGTTCTTGGGAAGGTGGAGTTGTCAGATGAGCTTCAAGAAGATCTCATCAAAGGTGGAAAGGGAATGTCCTTTTGGTGGAGTTGTCAGGAAAGCTAAGGAAAGGATTTAGGATAGCTTTCCAAAGTGTCATTAGGGTTCGGAAGAGGATTCAAAATCCTCCCCGACGATGGTGCCAAAATGTTATCACACAAGTTGTAGGTTGGGAAAATACCAACCCAACCACCAAATGGCGACAACTTTGAGAACACCTACCCACTGTCACCTTAGGCAGGTATTCCTGTCACTTTAGAGATGATAGAATCACCTCAAGGGTGAAATCTTGGTGAAATTGGGGGAAATGAGATGGAAAGTGAAGACATGAAGGCATTTTCCCCTGAAGGTCAAGATACTAAGCATGAAAAGGCTTGGTAAATATTCTAGGTGGTAGCCAAAGGTTACCAAGAGGTAAGGGTACCTGTAAAGAGTAGTGTACTTGCCCGAGACACAAGAACAAGAAAAGTATATGTGCATAATGTTAGGTGGACAAGAAAGTTAATATTTTTTTCCCTAATTGCAACAATAAAAAATGATGTATATCAGTAACAAAATTATAATTATAGCTGCAAAATAAAGTTGCTCAAATCTTAGTTAAAAGTACAAGAGACAAGCTAGCAAATGACTAGTTTAGCTCAAGAAGATAGCATGAAACTTTAGCAACAATGTAAGGTTATGGTAAAAAAAAATTGCAGAATTAATTATCAGCCTTATGGCTGTAAAAATCAAGTCTTTACAGAAAATAAATCAGCCTTCAAAACTTTCCAATAATCCACCCAAAAGTGTGCTAGCCTTAGTAGATTAATGTGGCAAACTCTTAGCAACTTTCGACGGTTTAGTAGTGGCTTATGAATTAAAGTGTTTTAGGGTTTCTACATCCCTAATGTTTGTAGATGAAATGTTATAACAACAACAATAAATACTTATCAAATTGTGATGCCCTATTGGCTCAACCAAGAACATAAAGCATAGAATTGATCCCAAATTTGACAATCTCAAAAGAGTGATTTTTCATGTTTACTGACACAAGTATTTTATATATCCAATAAAAAATCATATTAGTTCATTTAATATTTGGGTGAATGGAGTCTTTAAACACAAGTTGGATCAAAAATACCCCTAGGGGTGTAAATACTCTTACTCCCTAGGGCATGCAAATCAAACTAGGGTAAAGTCTAGGAGGGTATACACACTCATAATCCTCCTAGCAACCCTTGCAAATGACTTGTAAACTTAGAAAATTAAATGAATCTTAGTGGAGTTTGTATAAAACATACTCCTCCTAGGGTTTAAGCCAACAATAACCAATAAAGAGAAATATATAACTAACAATGCATACTTTTCCTTACCAGTGTCAAGAAAGAGAGATCAAACCCTAGTTCACCAATCAAATTACCATCCAATAGCAAGAGAGAAAGCCTCCAAGAGGTGTGAATCACCTTATATCATCCAATGACCAAGATATAACACCAAAAATCATTTCCACAAGCGATAAAAACCGAGAATCCACAAGTATAGTAAAAATTTCAGCCAAGTACTTCTCGCAACGGGAGAGTTATGGTATAATGAAATAGAGTTGATCTATATTTATACAAAATGTTCTAATAATAGTTTGTCCACTTAGATTAGGGTAAACACAAAGTAATGGAACAAAAAAAACCTACTTTCCCCCTTTAAAAAAATGATACTAAACAATTCATACTTTGCACATAAAGTAAAATCCTAAGTAATACGTCACCCCTCTAAGGAGACGTTCTAACACTTTTCCAAGTCATTGGAGAAAAAGGTGGAGGTTGTTGGGGATTCTAGAGCCTCCTATTCATGAGCCAAGGTATCTTCCTTCAATTTATGCCTCCTCCGGTCAAATAATGCCAAATTTCAATGAGAAACAACTCCATCACCACCAAACCCTAGCCCTGGGTGACGTCAAGCCCCAAAGAGTGATGTTTTTCCCCTACTAGGAAAGTCGTTTGGGTGATAGGGCCAGTGAGTCCATCCATGATGTCTTCTAGGAATCCAAAGGCACATATTCATCATTCGACATGTGGGCCCTAGGCATCCAACCTGTGGGATTATTTCCCCATGGAATCCCAAGCTAGGCTTGTTCTCCCAAAACTAGCCACCAAGCAGGGTCCTGCAAAACAAATGGGTACTCCCTCAAAATATCTCAAGTCAAAGATATCATGGAAAGTGAAAACCAAATCTAATAAGCAAGGCACCTAAACATGTGCATCAAAACTACCTCATCAAGTTAAATAAATTCTTAAATGCTCTATACAATTGACCAAGTTTAGGTGTGGGAGGGGTGCCATAAAAGTCCTATTGGGTAGACTAAAACCTTCAAGTAGGGGATGGTCCCAAGGATGATCCCTCAAGGTCATGCAGTGGATGATGAGGTGGATAGGGGTTGGACTTCATAGGTTAATGGGTTTCATCACATACAAGGGATCGTATTATCTAATTTATGGGTTCCTTTGTAGAGGGTTTGTCGCACCTTCATTTTCAATGCAACCTTTTTCCAAGCCCACTTATTGGCATCTATTAATTAATTTATGATCCAAGCACATGTGCACTCCCAATATATAATACAAATCTTGGGGGGGGAAGTAACATAATTTTACTTGAAAGAATAGGTCCACAAAGTGCCATAGGCATAGCCATCAAAGTGTTATAACACACTTGTCTTAGTCTTTCATTCAAGTGGAATATTTATTATGTGTTTGATCTTTTGGAAGTCTTCAATTCTTTTAAGAGAAGCAATTCATCATTCTCAAGACTTTTTTGGTAGAGCATCTAGAAGGTTCATATTTTAGGATTTTATCTTTTTTTCAGCCATTGGGTCTTTAGCCCCTTCCCATGAAACGAGGTACATGCCCTTCTTGGGTCACTAAAACCATAAGTCCTAGAAGAGGGTAATGTGATGGGAATGTAATGAGAAAAAAGTGATAAGTATGGTTGTGAATGGTATGAGGACCCCTCAAGGGACCCTCAGTTGCACCTCTTCCCCAAAATTTGGCCACTTACTAGGAAATCGATGACACTTACCAAGGTGAAACAAGGTCAAAGTTATAAAGTCTATGTAGGCATTCTATAATAAAAAACAACTTTAATACAAAATTCTTAAATGCCTAAAATATTAGGGTGATTACCTTCCATAATACCTAACTTGTACCGCATGGAGAAAGACCCAAATACCTTCCAAAAGCTAGTTGGTGTGGCAAACGCCATGATGATGGATCCAAAATGTGGTGGAAAAGCAGGTTTCCATATGTGCAAGTGGACATTGCTAGTCATGTGGTCTCTCGGTACTCCATGTCTTCAAACTGAGTGCCTCGAGACATCGTATCCTTAGTTATCCATAAAAGTTGGAGATAACAGAAAAAAGGTTCAATTCAACACTGAAGAATGATTGTTTTCTCTACAAGAGCAGCACAAGAAAAGAGGGTGATATGTTGACAACAGTTGTTCGAAGTGTATGATAGGTGACAAGAACAATTTTTTGATTCCGAAGAAGGAACAAGATGGATCAGTTTCATTTGGAACTGACAACTCAACTAGAATAATAGGTAGAGGAATAATCAAGCCTAGGAGAAAAGATTCCAAGGTAGAAAATGTTCTACTGGTCGAACATATGAAGCACACTCTTCTCAGTGTGAGTCAATTGTGTGATCAAGGACACAAACTTTAGTTTGACTCATAAAAATGTGAGATCATAAAAGAAGGATCAGGAAAATTGGTGGATATAGCTAGAAGAACCCCAAACAACATTATATTGGAAAGGAAAAATGTTTCTTAGGAAAGGAAAAGGAAAGTTGGCTTTGGCACAGAAGGATGGATCACATGAAATTTGATAACCTTGTCAAAATCAATAGAAAGGAAGTAGTGAAAGAAATGATTGAGATCTCAAAGCCAACAAATACTCTATGTGAGCATTGTCTACAAGGAAAACAAACCAGGACCAAGTTCAAATCAAAAGAGTACTCCACGACAAAAACATTGGAGATTGTACACATTGATCTATGTGGACCTACAAGAATAAGGGTTTTAAATGGAGAACACTACTTTATGCTACGGGTTGATGACTACACAAGAATGATTGTAGTTTTCTTTCTTTGGAAGAAGTTAGAGGCATTCAAACACTTAAATATACACAAAAAGAAGGTTAAGATTGAGATGGATTTGAAAATCAAGTGTTTGAGATCAAACAATGGAGGAGAGTTTACATCAAATGAATTCATGGATTTATATGGTGAACATGGAATAAAGAGACAGGTCTCGGCAGCCAGGACACCTCAACAAAATGGAGTGGTTGAAATGAAGAACATAACAGTACATGAAATGGCTAGACCCATGTTGAAAGATTCCAAGTTGGGTGACATATTTTGTGTTGTAGGAAAATATTCCTGCGGACAGGTAGATTTCCTCAAAGAGCTAGACCCTAACTCTAAGATAAAAAGTGCTTAACGTGGACACTGACTTCCTTTCTAATCCACACAAACTAATACATGAGAAGGAAGTATGATAGAGGTACCTTTTTATTGACGTTTGTCCCTGCACGCTCCGAGTTGAGCTTCAATCTCTCGCTCCTCACTGAGTCCTGTAGAAAAACAAAGTACGACCACTTCCTACTCTATTGATGTTAGCTTGAAAACATATCTATCTATTAACGATAAGTTCATGTAAGATCAGACACAAACTAGAAAGAAACAGGCCAAGCGTGTCATATTAATGAGAATAACGACAGTAGTACTTACAATCGTAGATGCGAATGAGACAACTTCATCAAGTCCTCTTCATCTAACCCTTGGTCGGAAGATCCACGACCTGGATGATAGAAGCTTCACTGATAACTCTCCTTCAAATGACTGTGTGTTTCCTATGAGATCATAGGTTTCATGCTAGCAATTCTCCCCCTTTTCACCATCATAGAGCCTGCTTATATAGGTTAAGAGAGGCTTAACCTCCTGATTTATCTTTAGAACAAGTTGAGGAATCCCCTCCTTGGATCAGGGATCTTCTGATGGAACCAAGAATTTGAATGCAACTGCCTTCCAAACTTGAAAGATCCTCCCGTATTCTTCTCAACGGGCCAACTACTGCCTCAGAATAGACATCGCTCCCTCAAAAGGGGCATCAGGGCACTATAACGCTCCCTAGGAAGATTGAGGGGAGCACCAGTGCTCCAAATATGGATAGCACTCCTTTAGAGGGGCAGAGAAGCATTATAATGCTCCCTGAGATCTTATAGGGGAGCGTCAGTGCTCCTAAGGCTAATGTAGGGGAGCCCTCACTTTCCAAACCTCTGTTTAAGGGATCCTTTAAGGTGATAAGAGTTCTTTGACTTCAGTTAATCATTATCCTTCCTCCAAATCAAGTGTCTGAGTTATTCTAGATGTATTCTTGGTGTCGTCATCATGGAAGTATGCTTTGTTTGATGTTCGCGACACTTGAAAATGACATGCGACACTTGCGACAGTTGAGAGGAACATGCGACACTTATGACACTTATCGAAGTGAGAAATATTGAGGTGTAACAGATTGCCCCCCAAAGTATGAAGTTAGAAGATGCAAACTGATAACTGAAATTCTTTGTAGACTTTCAAGGAAGGGTATAGACTCGGAGAACCTAACGGAAGCTGCACACAAAACATCCAACACATATCATGGCATATTTCAAAACCCAAGGCAGGCATACCTATGCTTGGGTGATCAAGACTTGGGAGATATGGCCGCCATAAAATACACTACGGATCCATAACTGTATTGATGAAAAGGTATAGCCACCAGGAATACAATGTGGATCTGTACTTTGATGACCTGGACTGATCATAGCCACGAAGAATACACAGTGGATCTACGAGGTGACAAGACATAGCCACGACCAATACAAAGTGGATCTATGTAACAGCGTATGCATCATTCATCCAAGAGAAACTCCTTTGCAACCTGGGCCAAGGTATGTATCAAAGTGATTACTCAACCCAGGGTCTTCTCACCGATCCCTATGTGGTACGATTCTAACCATGTGAATAGATGTCCTAATGTCGAACATGGCAGAAGCCACTTGATCATCGGTCAATGGTGTGAACCGTTAACAAGTGCGAGGGAAATCACCATTAATGTCAATGATTCCCAAGGTACCCTAGTACATTCCAACGAATGCGAATGGATGAGCTGGAGTCGAACATCCGTGGAATCATCCGATCAGAGGTCAATGATGTAAACCTACTATCGAATGTGAGGAGGCCTACCATTGATGCATGCAGGTCCCAAAGTACTAACTGGTTTCTAAGCCTAATTCTCGGATAATGTGTTGAGGTCGATAGGAATAAGCTCGTCGAAGGAGGGCCTTGATGTATCACCCATCAACGACACGAAACAGACATAGAGATGTAATTGGTGGATCAAATGGACATGGATTGACACAGGTTTTGAGGCAAGATATTTGGGATGGCTGACTCTCGAGGCAGATACTTCCCTTGAACACTGAGGCACAACAGTAGAACATGACATGGACCAAGACTTGATAATGCAGTGGATGTTGCGACTTGCGTCGGGTGACCCAAAGGAGTGAAAGAAACTCAAAGGATTGGCTCAGTGTAGAGGTTCAACGGGTTATAATGCGTGCATATGACAAAGTGTCGTGTTCAAGGGTGACTCTAAGGATTGCTTGATAATGTTCTCAAGAGACTGCTCGGCTTGCTTCTTTCAATTTTTCCCCCATCCAGATAGACGAGTACCTCTTTTTGATTTAATGAGCTCGAGGAGGATAACACATGCTCGGTATAACTCACCTTTGGTAAGTTCCTCTTCCTTCGTTTAACGAACCGGAAGAAGTAAGGGTTCGATCCCGTATGGGCCTGTCAATGTGTGTTTTAGCGAGTCCAAAGACAGAAAACTCGAAGGTTTTTCAGTATTATAGAGTTTGGAAAAACACTTAAAAGAGAACTCTCTCAATTCCTTTTTCGTACAGTAGTCCAACGAGACCGAAAAAGTGATAAACTATCGCTCGAAGGACGCCCTTTCAAAACTTTTAATGATCATGAAAGGAAGCAAGATCACTCAACAATCTTTTCATATTTAGAGAGTCTGAAAAGGGTTTAAAGATGACTCCAGGGGGGTTCCTTTTTCGTGTGTCCATGCGGGTCCGAAAAAGAGATAAAAGTCTACCCGGCATGTTCTCATGTTTTCGAGCTTGAGAACATACCAATACTATGCTCATGAGTGTGACAAGGTAAATAACCCATCAGAACTGCATGAAACCTGCGATGTCAAAACTACAAACCAGAGGTTTAGTGAAGCCATCATATTGTTAGAGAAACCCATAAATGACTATACCTTATAAAAAATGGAAATTTATAAATAGCAATGCAATGAAAATTCCATTTACCATTTCATTTTGCACAAGGATTTTGGAGTAGTGGAGATTCTCATTTCGGAGGTGGATCTTGTTTCACTTGCTACCGGAGCTACAGTTGATTGTTTCTCTTTCCGTTTGGACCAGGTAGGTCTTCATCTCTTCTTATTTTAATTACATGGTTCAATATTCATTTTCATAGCAGCATTTAATCCAAAAATTGAAGCCCTAAGTTGCCCCAAAAAGATCAAAATCGACCTCTTTTAAAAGTGATAGGAAAAGGGGATTCTTTTTGTAAAAACATTTTGAAGGGGATGGCCAAGATGCCAACGCCTCAAAAGCTAATTGGATGAGTCGTTTTTGGTAAAGAAACCATGAAAAATCCCAACATATGCCCACGCAGCCATAAAGAAGTTGTTTTCATTTTTAAAATGTTTCGTTGTTGTGTGATGAACATTGAATGGCTAAGAGAAGGCGTGGTGATGATAAAATAGGGTGTGGTCTCTTTAAATGATGTGGGCATTAGATTTTCACGTTTTTAGATTGCTTTTGAAAATTGCCGAAACGCCAAAATGTTGAAATAATGAAATTTTTTATTCTTTTGTTTTGTAGGTGATTTCGGCGACCATGATTGAGTGGAAAGAACGAGAACATGAGATTGATGACTTGGCTGCCTTGCGAAGTCCTCAGATGTGGGCTGCATTACGAGCTTGTGGCTTACTCAAATTCTTCAAATTACAAAAAATGAAGAAGGAGATTTTGTTGCTTGAGCATATGATCGGCCTATGGGATGTTGCAGAGAAAGGATTCCAGATTGGAATACAACTTCTAACCATCGAGTTTGAAGACGTGTATTTCCTGACTGGCCTCTCGAAGAGAGGGGTCCCCATATATTTTTCCGGGCAGAGGGCGCTACCTGAACAAGTGGGCGTGTATCTGGCACGTCACTACGTTCCAGGAGCAAGACTGGTAGGGGGTAGAATCCCTATCAAGGATATTCAAGAGCTACCCCTCCAGTCCATACTATTTTCCATCATGAGCATGACGAGC
>SNQJ01S0092487.1:0-32185 GCA_010110895.2 Picea sitchensis
CCTTGGTTCAATTAAATTATCTGGGATCAACCAATTTACAACAAATTTTATATTTCTTAGGTCAATACAAAATTCACATCCTCTAACTACAAAATCCATACACAACAATAATTGTTTTCCAAGCTCATATTTATTCATGTTGGTTTGCAATTAATTGTGTTGAAGGGTTAAAAAAATCATCTCCAAATGTTTCAAATGATCTTCCCAAATCTTGCTAAAAGTCAAAATATCATCCAACGAGGCTATAATAAACAAGTTCGAGAAATGGTCTTAAGATATCATCTATCAATCTTAGAAGTGTTGTCATAGTATTGTGTAATATAAATTGCATAATGACTCACTCATGCAATCCATGTGTTTTTTTTAAAGTAATATTCCAAATTATTCTTTGTGTATATTGTCATATTGGTATCCTTACTTCTAATCCAACTTCATGATAACACATGTAGCTCTACCTATTGCATCTACATATGAAAATTCATCCACGATCAAACCAAGGTAGATAAAGAAATCAAATTTGTTGAATTAATCCAGCACATGTGTCACTTAGTTAATGTAGTTTTCAAAAAGACAATACCAAGTAGAAGAAATTATATGATCAACATCAAGTTCCACACAAGTTTTATGTTGGTGATAAGGTAAGGTTGCACTTACAAAAAGAGTGAATCACAAGCCACCATAAGAAGCTCGGACCACTCAAATATGGGATTTACACCATCACCAAGGTTGTGTTTGAGAATGATTTTGAATTAGCTATTCCACCCTTCCTTGGCTTACACATTGTATTTAATGATGAGATTATTTAACCATAGTTTACACCTCTATTGGATAGCTCAAAGGTGGAAAATAACTTGGCCCATACAAAACTCAAACATGGATACATTAAGCAAGCTACAATCAATCAAATCATGGACATCAAGGTGAAGGTCACCCGCCAATAGAACATATATCTCTATTAGGTTGTCAAAGCATGACAACTTCTTCACTAAAGAAAGTGGTTCACCTAAAATAAGATTTAGCAAAAGCGTCGCCATCTAATGGAGGAGCTTAATTCAATGGAAACCATTTTTTTATAAAGGGGGG
Organism: Picea sitchensis; assembly: GCA_010110895.2. Taxonomy (NCBI): domain Eukaryota; kingdom Viridiplantae; phylum Streptophyta; class Pinopsida; order Pinales; family Pinaceae; genus Picea; species Picea sitchensis. Next base: position 1,084 of record SNQJ01S0092487.1, read on the forward strand.
TGACTGATCCAAGTGGATACACCTGCCCACCCACATCTACCACTAACTCAAAAATGGTCCTCACCTTGCCAGTTGTACAACTCTTTTACAAGTCTTGAACTTCTAACACATTTATTGGGAACTTCCCGTTGTTTTTTGACAATTGACACAACCTAGCAATCCATTATTATGAGGCAAGCCAAACGGATAGATCTCTTAGAAAAAGATTTTTAACAATCCAAAAAATTACCCAACTTGAGTTCATATGCTAAATTTGTGGCCATGGTAAGTAGATGTATCAACTAGGTTCCTCGGGCTTCCAATTCCTTTTTCCACCTCATCTCATGGGGTTAGGATTTCGGATATTAGGGTTTTTTTCCACTTCGTGTTTTAGACTTTATGTTAAAATGCAGTTTGAGCCTCTTGTGTTATGGGAGTTTTGAAAATGAGTGTAGTTGACACGTCTATTTTTAGAGATAAGCTACCACCATTTGAACCCGTGTGTATTTATTTTCATATTGCAATGTTTTTACTATTTTATTATTTAATATAATTTTTGTTTCAGTATATTATTGTTCTCTTTGCAATATCTTTGTGTTATTCACTAATTATTTCTATCTTCATTTTATGCTCAACATAATCTAGATCACCACGGGAGGAATGGACAATAATGGTTGAGAAGAAAGAAAACAATTTGCCCCATTTTCCCCACTAGACCATGACCTACATGACACAAAATCCCCACAAAAATCTTGTTTAGATATGTATTACTTTTGTATTTAGCTATGCTCCCAATTTAACTATATGTACTCACATGTAAACTAGGTTTTGAATGAAATTATGGGGAAAAAATAAAAGTCAATGTTTAGGAATCCCCAAACCTGTTTTTTTTTTAACCTCGACCTTTCTCTCCTAAAGACAAAGTTGATGTCTCTTTCATACCTTTCTCTTTGAGCCTTTCCTCCATGGAAAATTCATCTCTCTTACCTTCCATCTTTAGGGATAAATTTATTCTTCCACCTCAACTCTGACCTAAACTACTTTCTCAAATAACATAACTCAGTACATAACAAATCATTTCAACCTTAAATATATTTAGCTTCCAACATATTTAAAGTGTCCATACTTTAACCCATAATGCGTTTAACAAAAAATAACTTGAAACTGATTTAATATGCTTGAACACTTATATCATCCTATACAAGCTTTAAAAAATAATATAATACTTATAATAAATAATAATAATAATATGCATTAGCCAAATGTAAAGAAATATCATATATAAAGAAATTAAAAAAAAAAAAATGTATCCCATAAACATGTTAATAGTTTTGCAAGAACCAAAATGTATCCCTTACAAACCACTGGTTTTATTTTAATAACAATATGAATCAATCATGGTTTATCTATAACATCAAAAATGTTGTCTTTATTAAAAATTCCCAACTAAATTATAATAAGTTTTAAGACATTAAAAGGAAAAGATAAAATCTTTGAAATAATAGATTCAATGATGAAAATAAAATAAAACTCAATAAATTTACAAATTTCTTTCCAACAACAAAGTGAGGCACGAATTTTTTATTAAGATATAAAAAATAGAGTGTTTTGGGTATCTTTCGCAGAAACCTTCAAGTGACAGATGGTTTTATTGTATATGTTGGAAATTGTATATTGTAAAAGGGAATATTACGCCCTTAGTGAGAGATTTAGGGCTCAAGTAACATTCCAACAGTTTGTATCCATAAAAAATCATAGGTGGAGAAAAGATGAGGTTACACATTGGGTTAGCATAGCAAAGGAAAACAGAGCTAGAGCAGCTAGATGGAAGGAAGCATAGGTTAATCATACACCCATTAGGAGCAAGGAACTTTGCTACAGTTGCAAAGAGCCTTAGGAGCCAGATCATGGATGCAGGGGTAAAGGGAAGGTGCACATTGTTGAGGTGTAGTATGACAGTGAGGATGAGGAGTTGTGGGAGGATGCAACCATAAATGCCTATTTAGAGCAGTATGACAGTGAGGATGAGGAGTTGTGGGAGGATGCAACCATAGATTCTTATTTAGAGAAGTCTAATGAGGCTAGTGACTCTTGCGCATTTGAGGGACAGTTGGATGGTCAGGATGATAACACATGTTCTTTATCTTTACCATCAGGCAATGTTGAGGATTCAACACTTTAGCATAGTGGTCACACGTGTGAGGATTCACATGTGTTAACACTGAGATATGATAATATTAGGAGGTCGGATGACCTACCTTTGGGTGTAGACATGGATTTTAGGGACTCATGCGTTGATGAGGATGAGCTTTCTATGATGATCGTGACACATTTTTCATCTTTTCAGACACCTGGGATATCCACGACACATGAGGATATCAGTGGCATCTATGATATGGTGGAGGAGCCTTGCATGAGGATTGTACACCAGGGACATATGGATCTGCATAACCAGGAAGAGAGACATGACTTGGAGACAGTGTACCTTACACATACCTATCAATATGAGGAGAGTGAGTCGCCTCTTTTGGAGACTCCATTGTTTTATCAGGTTGTAGAGACTAACAGTTTGATGGGACACTTACTTCCAGGACCTGTCTGTAGTGATGAGGATGCACTCTTATTCGGTCGAGATGACCATAGTACGTGTCTGACACATCTGTATGGGATCTAGGCACAGGTGATAGTAGCAGGGTGAGTGCACAAGAGGATACATCTTCCCATACAAGATATAGTGTGATTCGGATGGGGGTAGTAGTTGGTGATGGTGTGCAGTGGCATACAAGAGGACCCAGCAGCATAGTGGATAGTGGGTAGTTCAATTCCTTATCTTTTGCATAGAGTGTTGTTGGGGATTTCATGGTTGACACTAGCAGTGAGGGGCATGAGGTAGCACCTCGGAAAGACTGTGATCAGGAGTCACGACACTTGGGAGGATAGTTGAGAGTCAGTGAGGACATGATCATGGAATCCACTAGACATATTGGTGACACACATGCATTGGTGGCAGGTTATTTTTGGAGGGCATTGATGGCACATGATAGTTCATATGGGATATTTTCCATGTATGGCTTTCATACTCTCAGGGAGAGAGTGATCACGATGAGGTCCTACTACTAGCAGTTGTTGATGGATAGAGATTACCTATTGGGGGTTGGCAATATGTATTACAGTGCCTTGAGGGATCATGTGTTCGAGGTGGACCGACTCACTCATGAGTTGGTGAGCACATGAGGATTCTTGGAAGGAACACAGACAACCCTTCAAGAATAAGATTCTAGACTGGAGTATCTCCTTGAGGAGACTGGTCAGAGATACACCATATCTATCTCGGTAGAGAGTCAGATATGTTCCTCAGTTATATTGTTGGAGAATGGTTGGGTGTCACGGGGGCCACCATTCATGGGTAGTTTTGAGACAGTCGGTCATACACATACACATGAGGATTCCAGAGCCAGGGGCAGTTACAAGGACACTTTCATTTTTGTTACAGGATTGGTTGATATCCACACAGAGGATGATTTGGTAGTACACCTTGGACATATGATGATGAGAGATATGTATAGTGGGATGCAGGGGGACACATTGGATTAAAGAGAGGAGAAACACTTAGTGGATCATGGAGATTCCTCTCCTTTGCAGCAACACATATTTCTAGGAGATAACCTTCACAGTAGCCGTAATTATCTGAGTGATGATGGAGGGAGAGTGATTGACCAACAGTTTGTGGAGTTATCTACTGTTGTACCTGATAGTTGGAGTTTAGATGATGATTCACCATGGGTGCTAGTGGATTATATTTTGGTCCAGTCCTTGGGACTGACAAAAGAATATGATACTTTCCAGTCCTATAGTTGGTTACAGATGTTTTTGCTAGATTTTCCCGATACTTTCATCATTGATAGCAGCATAGGGGGAGATAGACAGTGGCAAGGGACATGGAGATTTGGTGGGCCGAGACCACTTGACATGAGTGACTTTACTGCATACAGCAGGATAGGGGTGGATCATCAAAGACATATTGTTGAGACCCTGGGCATGATGCTGAGAATATTAGGCCATGGGATAGAAAACATCTCAGAGGGCGACACAGATCCAGATTCTCGTGGGGATGAGCATGGAGGGCTTCTGAAATTTATTAGTATGACACATGAGTAGTTAGTGGGGATTGGAAGTGATGAATTTCCAATTTTTCCATGGGATCTGAGAGTCCATTTGGTTAGTAGCTTGTTTCATCTTATGATGGCCCAGGTTGTGCCAGAGTGTAGCATACTTCACTCTTTGATGGTTTTGAGAGGATTTGCAAGGGCTTGTCCTATGAGGCGATACATGTTCTCCCTATTGATACTCATGATTGAGTATGGAGATGGTTGGGTAGATGTTGTTTCCATAGAGATACCTTTATAGGTTCATCTTCTTGACAGCAGGTCTAGTTTTCAAAGATATTTTAGCATGAGAATCTAGGATGGGGGATCCATTATGTATATTGTGAGAAGAAAGTCATGACTAAAGTAGTGTAGCGTCAACGTGGTGATATTGGGAAGAGACTAGCATGGGACCCGAGGATTGCAGGGCTGAGCATTTCATTGAATGATGGAAGCGAGTGGATCCTTGAAGGGGAAAGTCACTTTGACTTTCCATTTAGCTTCAGTATTGAGGGGGGCATGTCACTTAAGGGTGATTCAGTGAGGTCTTGTAATACCTCACTATGGCAGCAACATGTCCAGTTGGTGGAGACCGTGTTGGTCTTGGCATGGACTTGGAGGATAGACTCATTTTAGGTTGAGGCCATGTGTCATTTATAGGAGACTCATGGTGTTGATATGTTATAGGACTATACTTCACAGGGTATTCCAGTTCACATCTTGATATGGGATCGAGGGATTAGAGTGTTGGGTATTTCAATGTTGGATGGAGCCTACTTTGTGTCCCACAGGTGGACATGGGACCCTGGTATTATATGTGTATTAATTCATTTATTGCTTGAGGACAAGAAATATTCTAGTCGGGATGATTGTAATGTCCCCACTTTTGGACATCATTATATTACAGAGTGTTATGATGACTAGAGTAGCCAGATGGGGATGATAGTGAGTATAGGAGCTATTGAGGGTTTGTATTGGGCCCAATTTGCATCGCTCATCTTATTTCATCATCGTGATCCATTCCACACATATTGGATTTGGTTTCATTGCATTTTGACGATTTCTGTAATTTTGAGTTATTATGGGCTATATGTTAATTAAATTCACTAAGAAGGTCATATTGGGCATAATACTTCGAGGAACCTCTTACTGTAATAGCTCATCGGAATCAGGAGGAATAGCACTACATTATAGGATGATGAGAAGTGACTTTTAGTGGCTAGAGAAGCCATAAGGAGGGATAAATCACTCTTTAGAGGTAAAATGATTAATTAATTAATTAAAGTGATTTAATTAATTAATAATAAAATAAACTATAAGTCACTTGGAGAGACAAGGTGAACAAGAAGGATACAATAGAGATAGGGGCCTCTATTCTCTCATTATGTTGAATATTAGTTTGATATCTGGCTTCTTGCTACTGAGCCCATGCACTTGGGGGTTTTGAGGGTTTTGACTTAACAAACCCTAGAGATCAGCTCGGTGGTGAAAGATCCCACCCAACCTGGTCCAAGCTTGGTCACAGAGGTGAAATATTCTTCCCTCACCATTATACATCATTTCTATCTCAGTCATAGGTGGATCCTACAGCAGTTACAGGTTCAGAGAGAGAGAGAAGGTGCAACTACAGGGGGTTTTCAGCAGGAGGGCGCACCACCTTGAGGAGAGTAGCTCAATCTGGAATGAGGAGAAGGATTATGGGAAAAGGGGCTTCTAGGTATTATTTGTATGGCCTAGGGTGTCTTATTTATCCTATTCTAGAGGGTTTTACTTTGTCATATTATTTATTGGAGCTTGGCACGAGCTGGAGAGGAGAAGGGTGCATTGCAGATTGAAGATTCAGTATTTTGGTGGGGCAGTTCTTCATCATTTAGCCTGAGACTTTGTCAGGGGGTTTCACTTAGCCTGATCTATAGTTTGGCATCTTTCTCAGATGGTTTGTTGTCCATTTTCAGAGAGGTCAAATTCTTGGTTTGCTTTAGCCAGTGAGGGGCGCATTGTGCTAGGAAGATCATCACATTTCAGTTGGTTTATGAGTTAGTTCATTTGGGTTTTGGTCTAAATCTTGGAGAGACTTTTGGAAGCCTATATATTCTTTTATATTGTATCTTGGAGGATTTATCATCCCAACACTCTATTCCCTTATATGTATTCCAGATATGCACCATTTTTTATGAGGTCATAGTTATAGTATTAATAAATGAGATATGAGGTATTTATAGCTATTCCTTGTGTTGTTGATCTTGCACCTTGTTGAGTATATGATTTTTTTATATCGACATCATTACTTGCTGCAAACACACATTAAACCATCATTATAAACCATAGCGCAACTCATGAGACTTAAGTCTACAAAGAGTTTGACAAAATGCCACAACCAAAAAACACATAAAAATCAATGAAAAACGCAATGTTCCTAGCATATTTGGGTTGGGAACATTACATTCCATTTACCCTTATTCTTCTCTAGACATTGTGATGCATATTTCTCATTCTTGTGGCACGTGAAGCACTTGATTTTACTCAAGTCCTTCTTCCCTGACTGTGAGGCTTCCCTATCACTATTACCCTTGGAACAGTTTCCTTTCTTCTTCTTGGCCTGACTGACCAAAGCCATGTTCTCCTCTCCATATTCATATTCATGTTTGTTGACTTTATACTCCTCCCAAATCTCTTCCTATATAAAATCATTTGAAACCCTCTGCCAATATGGAAGTTTCTTTGGAGCACATATTTCCTTGACAAATGGTTCCCAAGACTTTGGGAAACCATTCAGTGCCACATTTGCAAGATCTACATCATTCACTTTCTCCCCAATAGCTACAAGTTGATCATATACCTAAGTGATCCTCATGAAGTAGCTGGTAACATTGTCAGATATATACATCTACAACAATTTGATTTTATCTCTTAAGATCATCTCCATCTTCATGTTATCGCTCTAAAATAATCCTACCAAAGAATCAAACATTTGTTTGGTCGTATTCTTCTTGGATACGTGAGGAATGAGATGATCCTTCACTGCATCCAATATTAACCCCTGGTATTTGATCTCCTTCTTCTCATGATCTACCAAATCTTGTGGATCTATCGATGGAGGAACTACTTTGTCAACAATCTCCCAAAGGTCAAATTATTTCAAAACCAAAGTAACTCTTAATTTCCAACATAGGAAGTTGGATGATCCATACAATTTGTCTTCAACTCTCAGAGTTGTTGTTGTCATCCCTTAGGCCTAATAATTTTACTTGGAAATAACTTATTGTTGAAACTGTCACGTATGGATTTGTCCCTGTAGGATCTATTGAAACTACATCTCGATCTACACCTAGGGGATATACCCCCAGGAGGATATGAAATTGGCTATCGAATAAGGGATTCCGCCAAGGACCAACCACGGACTTCAAGTGTGTCAGGAGAGGGTTGTTTATCCCCCCTATACTATGGTAGGAGTTCAAGTAATTAGTCAGGTAGGAGCTCAGGTAATGTTGGAAAACAGGCTCAAATATAAGAAATCTATAGCAGGTCAGGTAATGTTTTAGCAGGTCAAACAATCATGTACACTCCTATTCCTACTGAAGCATGTCTATGTATTCATATTTTTGTACCAAAACCTACATATGTACGTGCCCTAACCAATTGCAACCTTTGTACAACTATTTACGACTTAAAAATTAATTTATGATTCAGTATGGTTGTTTCCCTGCAATCCAACCCTTGATTTTTTATTGCTAGTTATAGATCTGCTACTAATTGTTGTCGATCGGAAATATGGCTTCTTCTTAGAGTGAGGGATATGATACCATGTTGATTTTATAATCCTGACACCTAGGTATCTTGTTATATAGTGATTTATTTGTTGTAAATCAAATTATCATCTCACAAAACAACATACACTTATTGGATTAATCAACTCAAATTAATAGTGGAAGCAATACTAGAAAACCAAATCCCATACATAATACACAAAGATATTTTTTACATAAACTAAGCTTATCATTCAAATAACTTCAAATATTATAAGGGGTCACTTACTGGGAAAATGGCCCACAGAGAAATAATGAAAACTATATACAACACATGCAAACCCTAATGACTCCTCCTTAATTGTACGACCCAATACTTTCACTTTTCATAATTGTATGTGTCTTTCCTTACTAAAACCCATGTACATATTCACTTCCCTATACTCCAACCCATGTGCATATGTCCCTATATTCATTCTGAAGTGTGTAAATCTATGTACTCTTCTCATGGCTCTGAAATCTATCAGATCTCCTTTTGGTTTGTCTTTTTCACTCTTCTCCCTGACCTATACTAATCTCTAGATGAAATTCCTTCTGCACCTATCTAAGATCTCCTTGAATAATAGTCCTTTATGATCCAACCTTGAGAAAAAGTCCTTCGTTTCTCTCCAAAGTAGAAGGACTTGGATGACTTCCGCATGTCTACACACTTAGACCTGTGAAGAAGTACCTTTCTAATGCTACAAACATCAACACTCCCTCTTAGTGAGGAAGTTACTTCTCGAAATGCCACCTAGAACTAGTTTTCCCTCTGACCCTGGCACAAAATATTATGCATATCATATTTTCCCATGGAATCCCTCCAAACATTCTAGGTTGTTGCTTCATGAACACTAGAAGACTCAGAATCAATGATGATAATCATTAGAACCACAAATTTGGAAACATGTTTGGAGTCTTTCTCTCCCTGAGTGTGCTCCTATGAGACTCAACATTCTCCTAAGAATCCTTCAATGTCATTCCATACCAGTTGGGTCTTTTGACAGAACTGGAAGAGGATAACTCCTCTCCACCTGAAGGTTGACTCCCTGAACTCAAAGTATCTGAATTATGTTCTCCCTTTGGAGCCTTATGCTCCTCATCCTCTACCACTAACATCGATCCATTCATATCTAAATACAAAAGATCCAATATTCCCTTGGACCCACAAATAGGATTTCCCTCTCTCACCCCAATGTTGATTTTTGTGTCGGGGATAGTTCCCTCTGAATGTATGAGTACTTTCTATTTCTTGAACATGACAGAAAAAACCCCATGTCCTCCAAAACTAATACAGAGAGAAAATATGTCTTCACTTTAACACCCATGTCCACATTGAACACTAGTTGCAAGCCAAGGAAGGGTGGAATGTTGAGCTCAAAATCATTTTCACCCATATCCTTGGTGATGGTGTAAGGCCCATAGCGAAGTGGACAGATCTTCTGATGGGGCCCTGTAAGGTATTCTTTCTACAAATGTAACCAGACCTTGTCTCCCACCTAAAACTTGTGTGGTACTCGATGTTGATCATGGTGTTGCTTGTACTTAGCATGGCTTTCTGCAAAATCTCATGGACCTGTTGGAGGATGTGTTGAATCTGCTCAATGAATTTGGTGGATTTGTTGGCCTCAAACTGAACATGGGAAGAATATTTATGTGTGGTTGCAAGAGGTAGTGCAACATCAATGGGACCCAAGGGTTGAAATCCCATCCCCACCTGAAAGGGGCTATGGTCGATGAAGCTATGGAGAGACATGTTGTAGTTTTGTTGAACATAGGGAAGACTTTCATCCCATGTACGCGGATTCTTAGAGTTATACATGCACAAGATGTGCACAATCATCGTATTGATGACCTTTATTTTTCCATCGGTTTGAGGGTGGAAGGAAGTGGATTTAGTGAGCTTGGTGTCCAATAGTGACCAGACACTCGACCAAACTGTGTTGAGGAACCTGTTATCCCGATCAGAGATGATGGTCTGTGGTATCCCAAAATGGACCCACACGCATTCGAAGAAGAGCTTGGAAGTATCTGCCACTGTGATGCTCTTCATGCAAGCTGTGAGAATGGTATCGCAATGGAATGCATACCATTTATAGGTTATTTTTAGGTTTTTAGTTGTCTTAGGGTTTTAGTGGTAGTTTTCTTAGGGATTCTCAAGTATGGCATACCATTTATAGGTTATTTTTAGGGTTTTAGTGGTAGTTGTCTTAGGGATTCTCAAGTATGCATACCATTGCATACCATGGTATTGCAATGGAATGCATACCATGGTATCGCAATGGTATGCATACCATTGGTATTCATACCATTTATAGGTTATTTTTAGGGTTTTAGTGGTAGTTATATTAGAGATTCTCAAGTATGGATACCATTGCATACTATTGGTATACATGCCATGGTATTGAAATAGTATGAAGACCATGGTATTGCAATGGTATGCATACCATGGTATCTCAATGGTATGCATACCATTGTATATATACCATTGGTATGAATACCATTTATAGGTTATTTTTAGGGTTTTAGTGGTAGTTGTATTAGGGATTCTCAAGTATGGCATACCATTTATAGTTTATTTTTAGGGTTTTAGTTTTCTTAGGGTTTTAGTGGTATTTGTCTTAGGGATTATCAAGTATGGAATACCATTGGTATGCATACCATGGTATTTCAATGGTATGGTATGTAAATGGTATGGATTTTGGATGGTATGGTATGGGATGGAAATGGGATGGTATGGTATGCATTAGAAATGGTATGGTATGGTATGGTATGGTATGGTATGTCGCCCCTTACCTTGGTATGGTATGCATTGGTAGGGTATGCATTAGCAATTTGGTATGGTATGCATTGGCATTGGCATTGGTATGGTATGGTATGGTATGCATTGGCATGGTATGGTATGCATCGGCATTGGTATGGTATCATATTGTATGGTATAGTATGGCATTGGTATGGTATGGTATGGTATGCCTTGACATGCCATGACTTTCCATTCCTTGTCTTTCCTTCACTTGCCATATATTGTCTTTACATACCATGCGTTTCCATACCATGCCTTGCCATCACATGCATTCCCATGTCATGCCATTCCATGCCTTGCCTTTTCCATGCCATGCATTTCCATACCATGTCATTCATTTCCATGTCATTCCTTGTCATTCATTGTTGTGCCTTCACTTGTCATGCCTTTTCTTTCCATACCATGCATTTCCGTACCATGCCTTTCCATCCCATGCCTTCTCAGTTCATTCCATGCCATGCCTTTCCTTGCATTCACTTTCCATGCCTTGCCTTTTCCATGTCATTCCTTTACATACCATGCCATTCATTTCCATGGCATGCCTTGCCTTGCCTTCACTTATCATGTCTTGTCTTTCCATACCATGTATTTCCATGCCATGCCTTCACTTTCCATCCCTTTCCTTAACTTTCCATGTCTTGCCTTGAATTCAATTGCCATGCCATCAAAGGATTCATACGTAAAAATTACAATCAAAGGATTCATTAAGCATGTAATTCTACAACTTGTTATCCCATATTTCTTATATAAAAATACTTGCATGAGAATTCCAATGTTTTGGTCAATGAAGCATAGTGAAATTTTTGAAGAGGAGGTTAATTTTCAAGAACATTGTGTCAGGAATTTTTGGGTATTGTAGTTTCGTGTTCCTTGGCCAATTATGCTTATGGAAACTTACAGAACTCCATTATTCCGCTCGGTTTGGATTTTATGCCCCCATACCAAATTGGCCACATGTCCCTGAATGGCTTGAAGAGGTGAGTTGAAACTCGCAATAAAACCCAAATCGGGACTCGAATGGGCGAACCGTTAGTTGCATTAGATCTATAGCATATGGTTTCAACTAGGGGGCGGGGCCTCCACTGTCATTTTTTCCACCGAAAAAATTGTTTCTTGGAGTATCTATGGCACTAGGGTTTTGGTCAATGAGGCTGTTGATTTTCAAGAACACTATGTCAGGAATTTGTGGGTAGTGTAATCACGTGGTCCTTGGAAAAATAGACTTGTGGGAGATTACAGAACTTTGTTATGCCTCTCGGTTTGGATTTTATGCCCCTAGACCAAATTGGCCACTAGTCCCTAAATGGCTTGAAGAGGTGAGTTGCAACTCACGATAAAACTAAAATCGAGACTCAGATGAGAAAACTGTCATTTGCATTGGATCCAAAGAACCGGGTTTAAACTAGAGGGGGTCCTCCACTTTCTTATTTTCCACCGAAAAACCGTTTCTTCAAGTATCTTCGGCACTAGGGTTTTGGTCAATGAGGCATAGTGCAAGTTTTGAAGAGGTCGATTTTTAAGAACACTATGTCGAGCATTTGTGGGTAGTGTAGTCACGTGGTTCTTGGTAAAATAGACTTGTGAGAGATTATGGAACTCCATTATTCCGATCAGTCTGTATTTTGTGCCCCCTGACCAAATTGGCCACATGTTCATGAATGGCTTGAAGAGGCGAGATGCAACTCGCGATAAAACTCAAACCAGGACTTGGATGGGAGAATTGACAGTTCCATTGGATCCAAAGCATTGGGTTTCAACTATGGGGGCCCCTCTATTGTCATTTTGTCCAACGGAAAATAGTTTCTTGGAGTATCTTTGGCACTAGGTTTTTGGTCAATGAGGCATAGTGCAATTTTTGAAGAGGAGGTCGATTTTCAAGAACATTGTGTCGAGAATTTTTGGGTAGTGTAGTCACATGGTCCTTGGCAAAATAGACTTGTGGGAGCTTATGGAACTCTATTATGCCGCATAGTTTGGATTTTATGCACCCTAACCAAATTGGCCACATGTCCATGAATGTCTTGAAGAGGTGATTTGCAACTTGCGATAAAACTCAAACCGAGACTCAGATGGGAGTATCGTTAGTTGCATTGGATTTGGAGCACTGGGTTTCAACTAGGGGGGGTCTCCACTATCATTTCTTCCACCAGAGGTAGTCACATGGTCCTTGGAAAAATATACTTGTGGGAGCTTACGAAACTCCGTTATGCTACTCAGTTTGGAGTTTATTCCCCAAAACCAAATTGGTCACATGTGCCTGAATGGCTTGATGGGGTGAATTGCAACTCACGATAAAACTCAAACCCGGACTCAGATGGGAAATCCATTAGTTGTATTTGATCTGAAGCATCGGGTTTCAACTAGGGGNGGGGGGGGGGGCTCTGTTATCATTTTTTCCACCAACAAATAATTTCTTGAAGTATCTCCGACATTACGGTTTTGGTCAATAAGGCATAGTGCAATTTTTGATAAGGAGGTCAATTTTCAAGAACATTGTGTCGAAAATTTTTGGGTAATGTAGTCACGTGGTCCTTGACTAGATAGACTTGTGGGAGCTTACATAACTCCATTATGTCGCTCGGTTTGGATTTTTAGCCCCCGAACCAAATTGGCCACATGTCCCTGAATGGCTTGATGAGGCGAGTTGGAACTCGCGATAAAACTCAAAATGGGACTCAGATGGTTGAACCGTCATTTGCATTGGATCTGGAGCACTGGGTTTCAACTAGGGGGCCTCTCCACTGTCATTTTTTCCACTGAAAAACCGTTTCTTGGAGTATCTTTGGCACCAGGGTTTTGTGCAATGAGGCAAAGTGCAATTTTTGAAAAGGAGGTCGATTTTCAAGAATAATGTGTCAATAATTTGTGGGTAGTGTAGTCATGTGGTCCTTGTCCAAATAGACTTATGGGAACTTACGAAACTCCATTATGCTGCTCAGTTTGGATTTTAATCCCCCGGACCAAATTGGCCAAATGTCTTTGAATGGCTTGGAGAGGTGAGTTGCAACTCGCGATAAAACTCAAACTGGGACTCGGATGAGTGAATCGTCAGTTGCATTGGATCTATAGCATCGGGTTTCAACTACGAGGGGGGGGCTCCACTATCACTATTTCCACTGGAAAACATTTCTGGAGTATCTCTGGCACTAGGGTTTTGCTCAGTGCTTATTACATATGTTTAGGAAAGGCATGTCAAGGAAAGGCAAGTGAAGGCAAGGCATGGCAAGTGATAATGAAAGTGAAGGAAATGCATGGCATGGAAATGGATAAGGAAAGGCATGGCAAGTGATAAGGAAAGTGAAGGAAAGGCATGTCATGGAAAGTGATAAGGCAAGGCAAGTTAAGGCAAGGCATGGAAAGGAAAGTGGATGAAAGGAAAGGCATGGCAAGTGAATGACAAGGCAAGTGAAGGAAAGGTAAGGAAATACAAGTAAAGAAAATTGAAGGAAATTCGTGGAAAGTGAACGCAATTCATGGCAAGGAAAGTGAAAGCAAGGCAAGGCATGGAAAGTGAAGGCAAGGCAAGGAAAGGAAAGTAAAGGAAATTGAAGGCAATGCAAGGCAAGGAAAGGAAAGGAAAGTGAAGGCAAGACATGGCAAGTGAATGCAAGGTATGGAAAGGCCAGTGAAGGAAAGGCAAGGCAAGTGAAGGCAAGGCAAGGAAAGTGAACGCAAGGCATGGAAAGTGAAGGCAAGGCATGGCAAGGAAAGTGAAGGAAAGGAAAGGCATGGAAAGTGAAGGCAAGGAAAGGAAAGGAAGGTGAAGGTAAGGCATGACAAGTGAAGGCAAGTTATAGCATGGAAAGTGAAGGTAAGGCAAGGTAAGTGAAGGAAAGGAAACGCAAGGCAAGTGAAGGAAAATAAAGGAAATTGAAGTCAAGGAATGACAAGTGATAAGGAAAGTGAAGGAAAGGCATGGCATGGAAAAAGATAAGGCAAGGAAAGGAAAGTGATAAGGCAAGGAAAGTGAATGGAAAGGAAAGTGAAGGAAACACATGGCATTATATGGAATGGCATGGCATGGCATGGAAAAATAAAGACAAGTGAAGGCAAGGCAAGGAAAGTGAAGGCAAGGCTAGGCAAGTGAATGCAAGGCATGAATTGAAAGGAAAGTGAAGGCAAGGCATGGCATACTATGGAATGACATGGCATGGCATGGAAAAGGAAATACAAGTGAAGGAAAGGCATGGAATGGCATGGAAAGTGAAGGGAAGGCATGGCATGGAAAGGCAAGGAAAGACAAGGAATGGAAAATAAATTCATGGCATGGGTATGTTTTAAGGCAGGGTATATTTTAAAAACATTACAAATGTTTTAACAACAATCAAAATGAAGACAAAATTATTCGTTTTAGATACCTAGATTGTCATTCAAGTAGACCATCAGGATCACTTCTAATATTGATGGTTTCCATTAAATTCTCATGCTCATAGTAAGGAAAGAAGTATTGTATCTTTGATGAGTTATGATCTAGGTGGATATTGGTGGCCACCCAGCTGTTCCAATTGGCTCCTCTTGACAGTTTTTAGTTTAGAATGTTTCTCTGTAATGATTACATTTCTTTGTAATTATGGGTTCTACACTTTCGAGGTTATCTTGAATCCCTACACAACATCCAGGTGGATATTGGTGGCCTCCCACTATTCCAACTGGCATATTTTGGAAGTTTTCATGTCAGTACATCTTTTTGTACTTCCAGGGTCGTTTTGGGGCCCTAAACAATGTTCTTTTCTCTTGCCATAGTCAAACTATATAGGGCATCTAATTTTTGTGGAATAATGTGTATTTATTGAAAATACCTTCCAACGAGCTATCACACACCTAAAATTAAGGTCATATTCAAAAGTTATGACCCCAGGAAGTTGTGGTACCAACTTACCCATCGGAGCCCACATAAATTTTGGTGTTTCATTCCCTAGGAATAGGTTTTTGGATGTCTAAGGTTTTGGAATTCATGAGTAATTTTAAAAAATGATCTCGATCCTCATTGTAATCATTATGCTCTGATGGATGCGTGTAGCATCTACATCTCTTTTCAGAGATAGCTACCACCATTCGAGAAAGTTGTTCTGAGTTCTGTAGTTTTATAGTTTCAGCCTATTTTATTTATTCAGTAGAAGTTATCGTTCACTAGATATTTATTTTTTTTCGCCATATATTTGTGTTATTGTATTTATTTTGTTATTCATTTTATTTTTCTCATGAATTCAAATCAGTGGTATTAGAGCAGTTTGCTCTTCATTTATTTTTCTTCTTGCATGTCCCTGCCAAGATCTAGGTATAAGAAGTTGGGACTGAAACCAGTCAATCCTTTGCAAGATAGGTCGCACCAAGCCCGACAAAAACTCATGGGGGACGAGAATAAATATGATGGAGCAGGAGATCCTTTTAAATTATTTCTCAAGGAAGCCCTTGCACGACAAAGGAACAAAATCTTTGCACAGATCCTTCGACGGATTCCCACGGGAGACACATCTTCATCAAGTGACCATGCAACCCCCTTCAAGGTACAAGTAAATTATGATATTCCATTATTTTAAGGACTGATAGATGCGGATGTTTTAGATAAATGGTTGAATCTGATCGAAGGGTATTTTTGTTCCACAATTTTTTCAATAGGGAAAAGATTACTTCTGCACTCCTCAAGCCCATCCCTCATGTTAAGGACTGGTGGGATACTTACTCTAAGAAAAGGTCCATGGAGAAATATGAAATATTTTTTTTCGCCCCCATATAATATTCCTTTAGGGGTGTCATTAAAGAAAAATACTACCTTATTGTACTGGTGCAGAAGAAAGATGAGACCTGACGACTCTTGATAACAGAGCATTAAACAAAATCACAATCAGGAACCGGTACCCAATTCCTTGAATTGATGACCTTCTTGACCAACTCAAGGAGGGAAATTTATTCAATAAGATTGACCTATATTTTGGCTACCACCAGGTTCCCATCGAACTGATTGATGTATGGAAGACAACTTTAAAATCTAAATAAGGTCTCTTCGAATGGATAGTCATGCCCTTAGGCATAACAAATGCACCAAAAAAAATCATGAGGTTGATGGATGATGTATTGATACCCTTCAAATATTTTTTGTTGGTATATCTGGATGACATCCTCATCTTCAAAAGAACTTGGGAGGAGCACATTCAACATATTCAACAGGTTTTGAGCACTATGAGGCAGCACAAGCTATATGCCAATTTGGAAAAATGCTCTTTTGGCATGAACAGGGTCAAATACTTGGGCTACATTTTTTATGAGCATGGGGTACATGTGGATCCAGCTAAGATCCAAGTCATCTGTGACTGGCCACCCCTATCCACACTAATCGATCTTTAGAGCTTCTTGGGACTTGCAACTTCTACCGACTGTTCATTTTGGGATTCTCCCATATTGCATGGGCCCTCATCTAAGTGACCAAGGGTGGTGGAAAGGAAATGTTCACATGGGGGAAGGCACAAAAACGAGCATTTGGTGATTTGAAGAATCGCTTGTGCTCAACTCCAGTACTCTCCTTACCCTATCTACAACAACCATTCAAGATTGAGACTGATACATTCGACTATGATGTAGGCATAGTTCTCACTCAGCACGGTCATCCAGTAGCATACCATAGTGAGACACTCTCAGATACCATCTGGAAATACCCCACCTATGAAAAGGAAATGAATTCCATTGTACAAGCCTGTCGTCAATGGAAACATTACATTCTAGGAAAAGAAACAATCATCCACACTGATCACAAGCCTCTGTTATTCATACTGACACAAGGGAAGTTGTAGAAAGACCGCCATCAAAAGTGGTCCACATACCTGTAGCATTTCCATCTCAACATCAAGTATAAGACAGGGAGAAAAAATCATGTCGTTGACTGCCTCAGTTGACCTCCCGTGGCTACTCACCACCGTGCTCCATTCCTATGGGCATGAGGAATCTGAGTGGCCCCAACTTTATCAATGATATCCCAACTTCGCCACCACCTATCAACTCTTGGGTATAGGCATGAATTTCATTGATTTTCACATTTAGGATGGATTGTTAAGCCATTTGGGAAACCTTTATGTTCCTGCAAGAGAGCGTGCAAATATGATTTTGGAGGCTCACCACAGTTGGATGGTAGAACATTTTGGCGTGGATAAAACTATGGTCATTCTACAGAAACATTTTTATTGTCCAAAACTTTGACAGGACATCAACAAGTATATCAGATCTTGCACTGTTTTTTACATTACCAGGCCAACCATCAAGAAGAAAGGATTATACAACCCTCTTCCTACTCCTAATATGCCTTTGGAATCCATCTTGATGGATTACATGTATTGCCTTCCATCCACCAAGCAAGGAAATGATTGTGTATTTGTGGTGGTTGATCGGTTTTCGAAGATGGACATTCTCACAACCTACAAGAAGAGCATCACAATGGCATACATTGCCAAGCTCTTCTTCGAACGAGTGTGGGTCCATTTTGGGATACCATAGACCATCATCTCCGATCGGGACAACAGGTTCCTTAGCACATTTTGGTCGAGTCTTTGATTGCTATTGGACACCAAGATCACTAAATCCACTGCCTTCCACCCTCAAATTGATGGCCAAACAAAGGTCGTCAATTAGATGATTATGCACATCCTGCACATGTATAACTCTAAGCATCCATGTACATGGGATGAGAATCTTCCCTATGTTCAGCACAACTACAACAAGTCTCTCCATAGCTCCACTGACCATAGCCCATTTCAGGTGGGGTTTGGATTCTAACCCTTGGGTCTCATTGATGTTTCACTACCTCTAAAAAACATATAAACAAAATATTCCCATGTTCGATCTGAGGCCGACAAAGCCACCAAATTCATTGAGCAAATTCATCACATCCACCAACAGGTCTATGATATTTTGTAGAAATCCAATGTTAAGTACAAGTAGTTCCATGATCAACACCGGGTACCGCACAAGTTTCAGGTGGGAGAAAAGGTATGGTTACATTTTCAGAAAGAACGCCTTACATGGCCCCATTGGAATCTCCATCCACTTCCCTATGGAACTTACACTATCACCAAGGTTGTGGATGAAAATTATTTTGAGCTCAACACTCCTTGCTTCCTTGGCTTGCACCCAGTGTTCAATGTGGACCTCCTCCAGCCATATTTTCCACCATTATTGGACACCTCGGAGATCGTGGAACAGTTGAAACCAAGATATCTCAACCTTGACTACATGGAACATGCATCCAGTGATCATATAGTGCACACACAGGTCAAGGGCACTCGCCAGCAGAGAATCCAAATTTATTGGGTTGTCAGGGCAGGGAAGATCCTACACCAAGGAAAGTGTCTAACTTAGGGACAAATTCAGCAGAAATTTCCTCATCTAATGGGAGAAGTCAATGCAATGGGGACCATTTCTTCCTAAGGGGGAGGACTGATCTAGGTGGATATTGGTGGCCACCCACCTATTCCAACTGGCTCCTCTTGACATTTTTTAGTTCAACACGTTTCTCTATAATGATGGCATTTCTTTGTAATTGTGGGTTCTTCACTTCCAGGGATATCCTGAAGCCCTACACAGCATCCAAGTGGATATTGGTAGCCTCCCACCTATTCCAACTGGATAATTTTGGAATTTTTCATGTTAGTACATCTTTTTGTACTTCCAGGGTTGTTTTGGGGCCCTAAACAATGTTTTTTTGGATTGCCACAGTTAAAATGTAGACAGAGTTAGATTTTTATGGCATAATTTGTATTTCTCAAAAAATCCTTTCCAACGGCCTGTCACGCACCTAAAACGGAGGTCGTATGAAAAATTTACAACCCTAGGAAGTTGAGGTACCAACTTACCCATCGAGGCCCACATAAATTTTGGCATTTCATCCCCTATGGTTAGGTTTTTGGATCTCTAGGGTTTTGGAATTCATGAGTAATGTTAAAATGGGCTTTGAAGCCTCATTGTAATCATTCTTCTCTTATGGATGCGCATAGAAGCCACATCTCTTCTCATAGATAGTTACCAACATTCGAGAGAGTTATTCTCAGTTCTGCAATTTTACAGTTTCAACATGTTTTATTTATTCAATAGAAGTTATTTTTCACTAGATATTTGTTGTTTTTCTCCATATCTTTGTGTTATTGTATCCAGTTTGTTATTCATTTCGTTCCTCTCATAAATCTGGATCAAGTTCTTACTTGGCATTGTTTGTACTTAGAGGTTTGTAATAGTAACCAAGTTTGTAAAGTGGTAGATAACTTGACCTGGTTTATAATCTTGAAATACATAACCACATTTATTTCATGTTCTTTCATCTTGTGTCAAATATTCTACTTTAATAACCATCGATCATGTCATAAATTCAATTATTTCAGAGTCTTTTATTGATCGCATGAGGGTCTTCTTTCCCTCTAAGCATCGTTCCCACCAATAATTAGTGCCCCATTCATTATCTCTTGGGGAAAACACTGCGTATATGTGCCTTGAAAAAAATGGAGTGCCAAAATGTGAGCCCACTAAATGATCAAAGAAAAACACATTCATTCTAGTTATTCAAAATTTAATAGAAGGATTCAACGAACCCGGCAGTACAAGATATGAGACATGATCACAATCTATTGAAATACTTAATTGGTCCTCCTCCAATTGGGATATTTCCATAGTTATACATTGAACAATGGGGAGTGATACACAATCCCATCTATCAACCCAATTTGTCGATTCACAATCATCCCATTCATTGCTACTACATGGACCACATAAGCAAGAGAGTTTTATCATCCATATTTCAACTATTGCATTGTCTGATGTTCTAACTAAATAAAATCCACGAGTGCCATGGATTGTTTTTCATTCATACCACTGTGATCGATATACATCGACCACCTCCCAAAAATATCTATATACATGTCATTTCTTGTGTGATTGGTCTTCATGGGTTCATGTTCCCTCTCCCATTACTAAAGAACACCATTCAACAATGGATTTTTCATCTCGAATGAGGGAAATAGTAGTGAACTTCATTTATTGTCTATGTAATGCTCTTTTTATGCATGCACCTACTCCATCATGTGCCCCTTTCCCGTTCCCAGACTCAAAATAGTTCCAAATGTGTGGTACCATTATTTTTTTGTGCAACATACACAATCATTTTTAAACTGACCTATGCAACCATCTGACCAAATCCAATTTTGATCCATATGTATGTTCTTCTCCTTAATGTGATTGTATAAAAACTTAAAACAATAGTGTACATAGGCTAAGTCATGGCACCTATCATCACTTATGTAGAAGTGATATTCTTTCAATATAACTCTGTTTTTTTCATTACTATCTGGTCCATTTCTATATGTGATATGCACCATTATGTTAACCTACTCTGAGTGATAATATTGTCTTTGAATCTCATTTTTTGGTTGAAGGGTGTAGTTCTCAGCAAAATCAACCACTGATAACATAGAACCAATAGGAAATGTATCTTTGTATATTCTAAAATGCCCATCCTGCCATCGAGCCACATAGACATGTTTAACATAATGTCATGTATTTTCGACGAACTCCTTCATTAAGTCACAAAATCGTACTTGGAAGTAACCAATTGTATATTTTTTCTTTCTTGTCCTCCATCAATATCATATGTCACATATTTAGAGCTTTGCAAGGCAACCTACTTCCTCCCCAATTCATACTCATCTCTTACATGGATGCACTTTCTTAGTAATGTCATTCCACCGCACCTGGGGTATGTCCCATCTAAGCATTCATTTTGATAAAATGTAAAACCCTCAGGGATTGTATACAATATGTTGTGAATAAAGTCTCTATATGACGATGGTGGCAGTATAACTGGGAATTAGTGCAAAAGGGTGTTGTGTAAAACACAAAAATTATGTGTGTGTGTGTGTGTGTGTGTGTGTGTGTGTGTGTGTCTGTGTGTGTGTTTCATAATAATAACCATACTCAACGTGATATCTACAACAACACATGTTTCGAATTGTGTTTATTCGAACATACCAAGGCTTGCATTTATGGAAAGATCTTTGGCCCAAGTTAAGTGCACTATGTATTGTTCTGAATCTCTCATACAATTTTGTCTGTGTAATGTGAATATAGTGTTTAATATGGGGTTCACGTTCCCTATATTCCATTCTCAATTTCATTACTTCTTTTTGGTTGGAAGAGGGCCTTGTGTTATCATGCCATAAATCTTGAACTAGTCCCTTAACCGCTCCGATTAACTTCATTTCAAAATGAGGTATCCTTCTAGTGAAGGCCCAAAAATCTATTGGGGCACCTGTTTCGAGGATATCTCTTCTATGAGAATACTTTCTAAGGGTTTTAACATTGCATTTCAAGAGGTGAGAGGTTTTTTGTAGCAAGCGATGTTTTCTTGTAATCTTGCTAACAATTGAATGGGACAAGACATGTCGGGCTGCATTGCGGTCTTTAGAAAAATACTTCTTACCAATTATTTGAAAATAATCTACAAGGTTTCGTACTATATGATGACTTGTTTATACACTTTTGACTGTTTTAATGCCTAAAATTTTCCTAACAATCAAAATTATATATTTTAACAAAGATAAAAATAATTGGCATTTAGTAGCATCAAATTTTGGCTCAAAATAGTCTTGAATAATTTTATAAGAGTGATAATGAATATTATGGTTGGGTAACTTACCTTATAGTGTTAGACCACTTTCATCGACCTGAATGCGTTTAGGAGTTATTCTTCGTGTAGTGCTCAATCTAGGTAGGGACGATGAACCCCTATTTTGGGACTGTCACATTTGATTGTCCAACAAGAGATTGCACCATGGGACCTTCTTCACCGCAATGGTGTACACCAGTTGCTTCTCTAATTTTATCCATTGTATAATCAACTCCAAGCAAATCCTCCATCATATGTTCATCCACAAAAAGTTGTCTTGATGAGATATTGTTTGGATTTCTCTCTATTGAACTCTTGCGTTTTGCTTCTGGTGATGGAGGAGAAACATTAGAGGCATCTATTGCACTAGAAATTGTCTTTCCCTCGTGTGAAAGCCTACGCTTTGACATACGTAAATTTTGTTTTTATCTTTATTCTTCTACCTTTTTTATCGGTTTGTTTTTTCTCAAGGACTTTATTTCTTGAATCAAGTGGCTCCCCATGTTTAAAGATAATAATTGGCTTCCAAACACCCACCACAAATTTGTCTTTATATTATGTAATAAGTAACAACCAAGTGAAGAAATTTGTTTTTGTATTACAAAAGAAGACACATCTAATAATTCCAATTCCAATTGCACTTGGACAAATTTGTCTTCCAATTCCAAGAAGACACAAGAAGATACAAACAACAATTCCAATTGCACTTGGAAAAATTTGTATTCCAAGTCCAAGAAGATACAAACAACAATTCCAATCGCACTTCCACAAATTTGTCTTCCAATTCCAAGAAGATTCAAACAACAAGTCCAATTTCACTTGGATAAATTTTTCTTCCAATTCCAAGACTACACAATTACATACAAACAACAATTCCAATTGCACTTGACAAAGTTGTCTTCCAAATTTTCCTGCAATGGTCTGTAAATAGCACAAAAGTATTTATGAATCTAACAAGAACACTAAAAAAAGTAAAACATGTATGTGTAGGACACTTTTGTCTGAAGTTGTCATGTTTTTTATCGAACATGAGATAGATGAGGTGGGGTGTGCTTGGCACCAAAAAATGCCCAGCAGGAACGTGCACATGTTCCTAGAACACATGCACACTAAAGTGTGTGTGTGTTCCTGCTAAGTATAAACGACCAACTCAGTCAAGTCACAAGAGCACGTGTGTGTTCTTAATGCAATGGATATAGCATTTAATGTCCACAAAAATTTTTATGAATAAAATTGTATAGGGTTATGAATACAACTAAGGCCTAAGGTGTTAGGATTGAAAGTGTTTTCAAGGATAGAACAATCGTTAGAGCACCAAGATGTGGGTGATTTGGGTGCAAGGGTTGTACGCAAGATATATGCATAGTGCACTCAGGGCTCGAGTTAAGTTGGGATTAAATATTGAGTATAAGTTATGCCTATGCTTATATGGAGCTAGGGGGGTCTATTTCATTGTCTACATCAAGCTCTAGGTCAACGTCTAAATCTACATCTCTCTCTTATGTGGTGGTGTAGGTCATGGTCTATGTCAATCTCTGGGTCTGATGACAAAATATTTGGAGGAATGGAACCTACTGAAATGGAGATTATGACCATTTGGAGGCTTAGAGATTATAATATTGTAGTGCAACCAAATTTAAAGGACCGTTTGGAGGCAAAGATATAGTGATATTACAATGAATCATTGGGAGGCCTAGACTAAGGAGACAGAGGGAGGGGGATATAGTGAGAGTGAGAGTAACAATGAGAGAGAGAAAGTAATGGTAGATATAGGAGAGAAAGAGAGGAGAGATAAAGAGAGGGAGGGGAACATATATAGTAAGGACGGGGTAAAGAGATAATGTGTGAGTGTGAGAGGGGGGGGAGAGAAATAAAGAGAGGGGGGTTGGACAAGGAGTGTTTGAGTGTGCGATAGGGAGACAAAATAGAGCGAGTAGAGAGAGAGTGAGAGGAAGGGAGAGAGAGAAAGTGAGGAGGGGTAGATGTATGAGAGAGAGAGCAGAGAGATAGTGAGAGGGAGGGGGAGAGAGAGAGGGATGGAGGAGAGGGTGAAGAGAGAGTGAGATTGATTTTTATATATATAAAGGGAAGGGAGGGTATATATATATAAAGACAGAAATGGGGGGAGGGTAGAGGGAGAAATGTTGGAGTTACTTCACATACACCTAGGATTTATTTTTCCTAAGGTTTTTCCTTGTTTATTAGTCATTATTAGTCATTATCTAGTCTCCTATATTTTAGGAAGAATATTCCTCTAGGGAGAATATTCTCCTCAATTTTCACTTCAGTTTGACTAGTTGAGTGGAGTCTAGATGTTGCATTGGTTTTGTCACCATGAAACATTGGGGTCATGACCAGCTAATGCGCATTAGCCTTGGTATCATCACTAGATTTGTGCATTACCCATGATTCCCTTATCTCCTCCTCACTTCACTTTGTTTCAGTCAATTAACTAAAGACTGGTAGACTAGTTAACTCGGCTAGGTGGTAGTTCACTCTCGTAACTGCCTGAGAGACTAGAATGGGTGGAAATTCACTCCCATAACCGTTGGTGTGTGTCCAGATTACTCTAGAACACCATTATTCCACATTGTCGTCAACTCCAGTGCGCATTGGTTGAGTTATACTGAGTATATCATGTGTAAATTATTCATTATTTATTAACGGTTAATGAGAATTCTTCCATTCTTTCTCTCTTGCTTATTCTTTCTCAATTTCTCTCTACAAATATGTGTGGTATTTTCTAGCTAGATATATTCTATGCAGGTTCAACACATTTACATGGTATCATATCTAATGGATTTCTAGCAAAAATACACATCATAATATTTTTGCAGGTACTGAAGATTGAAGACAACGAAAATATGGAATTCCCAAAAGAATTCATTCTTACACCTTACAATTAATTTGCATGGAAGGAGAGAATAATCATACATATCTGAACCAAAGGATTGTACAGGTTAACCTTGAATATAGACATAGAGCCGACATCATCCATAAAAAAATACAAGTATCTAAATGGAATGGATGAAGCATTCGAAACAATTTGCAGTCTCATCTCTCTCGATCTCCTTTTTCACATGTCTTCCTATAAAACCCCCAATGAATCCTAGACCACCTTGTAAGGGCTACTTGGAAAATAGGATGTTCGAGGTGGAATTTCTCACATTGGATCCAAATAGCTTCAACAATCTCCAAGATTTATCTACAAAATTCAAGGATTTATTGTCGCAACTCAAATCTTGCAGGGTTGATAAATCTAAGGGGGAGAAAAAAATGGTCCTCACCATTCTCTCCAAACTTGGTCCTAAATTCTATGTGTTTGTTTCCACATTCCATTCAGTCAAATTCACCTCTGGAGCCACCTGAAAGATGCCTTCTCTTGAGGAATTTATAGAATCCCTGACACAAGAGCAAACCAAGCTCATCAACATGGGAAAAATCAAAGGCCCAAAGATGCATGCCCTTAATGTGCAATATGGAAGCCATCAATATCATAAATATAAAGATAAATACAAAAGGAAAGCTCATGCAAATCCGAAGACGGAAGGGTACTCAAAACCCTTCACTGATTCCTCTGGTTCCAAAGGGGGAAAGGGAAGAAAAGGGCAGAAATGCACATATTGTCACAAAGGATTCCATCCATAATATACATGCATGAAAAAACAAATAGATCTAATGAATCAAATACTTCAGAAAAACAACCTTGTAAATCTCATCCCAGAGGGTGCCAAGAAGAAGAAGCCAGAAGATCAGAATCCCAAGAAAGGCAATTCTAGCCATGCATTGATTTCCATCAACTCCTCTCCTAATGCTTGGATCGTATATTCAGGAGAATCACATCACATGGCTACCAAAAAAGCAGTATATTCTTCATTGGATGCATGCAAAGGTCCTCTTATTCTGATGAGGGACAACTCTCCAATCAAGGTCACTAACAAAGGAAGGATTGAACTCACCAACGGAAGCTTCGAGAATGTGTTGCACGTTCCCAAAACTTTCGTCAATATTATCTCCGTGTATCATATGATGAATTCTGGAACCAGAAAGAAATTCATATTCACACCAATTGCAGTGTACATCTATGACATGCAAACCAATTCTAGGGTTGCTACCAGTGAGGTAAATCATCAATCTAGATTGTATACATTTTATGAATTTATTGAACCAGATTTTGCTTTACTGCTTACCCATGTTGATGAAAGTAGTAGGATATGGCATGAAAGGTTCGGGAATTTGAATTTCATATATATGCAAAAACTTAGCAAACAAATCTTGGTTGATGGTCTCCCAGACATCCATGTCTCCAAAGGAATCTGTGAGGGATGTGTTCTTGGAAAACACCCTCAAGAGAAATTTGACAAAGGAAAGATTCAGAGAGTTTCCTCTCCTTTAGATCTGGTCCATAGTGACCTCATGGGTCATTTTCTGCATACATCAATCAGCAAAGCTAGGTTTGTTCTCATTTTTTTTTATGATTTCTCACGTTTCACATGGATTTACTTTCTTAGGAAAAAATTTGAGGTCTTTCAACACCTCAAAGATTTTGAAGCCCTGGTTGAGACATAGTCAGGAAAGAAAATCAAAGTCCACTAAACTGATAACGGGGGAGAGTATGTCAATCATGAGATCCATAATCTTTTTCATGAGGTAGGGATTTAGTTGCAGCACATTGTTCCCTATACTCTGCAGCAAAATGGAGTTGTTGAGCGTAAAAACAGATCTCTAAAAGAGATGGAATCTTGCATGCTACATGCAAAGTCACTACCACATAGACTATGGGACGAAGCACTTAATTGTGAAAACTACATATAAAATAGATCTCCCCATAGATCTGTCAAGGATAAGACCCCCTACGAGACTTAGAGCGGCCTCAAACTAGAAGTGACCCACTTTTGTATTTTCGACTCATGTGCATGGGCCTGAATTCCCTCTAAAAAGAGGAAGGCACTTGATCCACAGAGCACAGAGTGTATCTTTGTTGGATACCCCAACGGTGTGAAGGGATACAGACTTATTGATTTTTCCTTAGAGGATCATCATTGAGCGAAGTGTCCAATTCGAGGAAAGTGTCTCGCATGTACTTCAGCAACTGCATGCAGACACCTTCATTCTTACACCTGTCTGAGATTATGAGAATGCACATGCCGACTCTTCTTCAAATGAGAGTTATGATTCAGAGCACTCAGATGATTCAGATATGAAGTTAGTATAGTCAGATGTAGAGTCAGAGCATCTAGATGCAGATGCAGATCCAGAGCAGAGGCCCAAGTGGGCACAAACTAGTCTTCAGGATGCAGGGGATCTTGTTGGTGATCAAGTCGATACTAGGAGGACTCGGTCTAATTTCAAGGAGCCTCCTATTGCACTCACTGCTACTAAACCATTTCCCTCTAAACATATTTTCTTGGTTCAGTCTTCATATCCATAGTCTTATGGCGAGGTTGTTGAAAATCCCTTTTGGGAATCTTCCATGCAGGAGGAGTACAACTCCCTCCTCGAGAACCATACTTGGGATCTGGTTCCCCTTCCTTATCGAAGGAAACTTGTTATATGCAGATGGGTCTACAGGACCAAGAGCACAGCAGATCGAAAAATTAGCAGATACAAATCCAAGCTTGTTTCCAAAGACTTTTAGCAGGTGCATGGAATTGACTATGATGATACATTCTCTCCAATAGCGAAGATGGATTCCATACATTTGGCACTTTCCATTGCAGTGGCCAAGGGATGGGAATTCCATCATATGGACATGAAGAATGCATTTCTTCACAGTGATCTCTCTAAGGAGATCTATATGGAGCATCCCTAGGGATTTACGCAGGATTCATCTTTGTTCTATCGACTGAAGAAGTCTCATTATGGCCTTAAGCAGGCTCCGAGGGCATGGTATTCAAAGATGGAATCCTACATGTTGTCACAGAACTTTTTACGTTGTAAATCAAACCCGAAGGTCTACATGCTCAGGATGGTTGATTCACTTCTACTCTTAGTTTTGTATGTTGATGATTTGCTAATCATCGATTGCTTGAATTCAGCGATTGATGCAGTCAAGAGGATTATACATGACATATTTTTTATGAAAGAAATGGGTCTGTTACACTTCTTCCTTAGACTCAATATCATTCATGATGCATCAGGCATCAAAATGTCTCAGGCCAAGTATGCATGAGATCTCCTTGAGAGATTTCACATGACAGACTCCAAGTCTGCTCCGACTCCTTTCCTATCAGGAGTCAAACTTGAGGATGGAGGGGACACTCCACTGGTTGACATCACACTGTATGACAGCTAATGGGGAGCTTGTTGTATCTCACACACTCCATACCAGACCTCTCCTATGTAGTTGTCACAGTTTCTAGGTTCATGCAGGAGCCGCATGAGCTACATTGGAAGGTTGCAAAGTGTATCCTTCGATACGTACATGGCACCATCACCTTTGGGATTCATTATGTAGCTTACTCTATATTATATCTCATTGGGTTCACTGATTCCAACTAAGCTAGTGATAGCACTGATCGCAAGTCCACATCTGGTTACCCACGCAGTATTGGTTCCGGGCCTATCTGCTGGTCAAGAAAGAAGCAGGTTTTTATTTCTCTTTCTTCAGCTGAGGCAGATTATAGAGGGGTAGTTAACATAACCATTCAGGATATGTAGCTATAGAATTTTCTCACTGAGTTGGGAATTTGGTTTCATTGGTTGATCGTCATTTGGTGTGACAACCAGAGCACTCTGAATTTCTACATAGATCTAGTTCATAGGCAGTGTATGAAGCACATCGAGATCCACATGCACTACATCAATGACTTAGTACATGAGGGGATCATCAACCTACAGTTCTTTCCTTCAGCAAAATAGACGATAGACATCTTCACCAAGAACTTCACTAAGCAAAAGTTCCATTCTCTACGAAGTCGTCTTGGAGTGAAGGACACAGTTTCCTAGCAACTATCAGTTCTTATTTTTACATGCATTGTACCTTGAGGGGGGGGTTCCCATGATGTTTTCCCTCCTTCCTCACTTTATTTCAGTGTATCTTTTGTATTTGGGTACCTAACACGGCCTCGTTGTCGGGACCCATTCTTTATTTTCAGTATAGTGATGTTCAGGGGGGGTGTTGGAGTTACTTCACACACCTAGGATTTCTTTTTCCTAAGGTTTTTCTTTGTTTATTATTCATTATTAGTCATTATCCAGTCTCCTATATTTTAGGAAGAATATTCCTCTAGGGAGGATATTATCTTCAGTTTTCACTTCAGTTTGACTAGTTGAGTGGAGTCTAGATGTTGCATTGGTTTTTTCACCATGCAACATTGGGATCATCTCCAGATAATGCACATTAGCCTTGGTATCATCACCAGACTGGCACATTACCCATGATTTCCTGATATCCTCCTCACTTCACTATGTTTCAGTCAGTTAACTGAATACTGGTAGACAAGTTAACTCAGCTAGGTGGCAGTTCACTCCCGTAACTGCCTGAGAGAATATATTAGGTGGAAGTTCACTCCTGTAACTATTGGTGTGTGTCCAAATCACTCTATACCACCACTATGGAGCATTGGATTCACCTCCATTGCACATTGGTTTAGTTATACAGAGTATATCATGTGTAAATTATTCATTATTCATTAACGGTTAATGAGAATTCTTCCATTCTTTCTCTCTTGCTTCTTATTTCTCAATTTATCTCTGCAAATGTGTGTAGTATTTTCTATCTAGATCTATTATGTGCAGGTTCAACACATTTACAAGTAAGAGGTGGTAGATGTAGGAGATAAAGAGAAGCGAGATAGTGGGATGGAGTGGGAGAGATAGAGGGAGGAGGGGGGGTAGAGAGAGAATGTGTGAGTGTGATAGGGGGGGGAAGAGAAAGAAAGAGAGGGGGCTTGGACAAGGACGGGGTGGAGAGAGAGTGAGACTTATTGTGAGTGGAGAGATAGTGAGTAGGAGGGGAGAGAGAGAGGGAGGGAGGGAGGAGGGGGTGGAGAGAGAGTGAGATTGATTCTGAGAGGAAGGGGGGAGATAGAGGCAAGGGGGTAGAGAGATATAAATAGCTTAATGGGGGATAGAAAGTGTGTATGCAAGAATGTGGGAGGAAGAGAGAGGTAGAAAAAGAGGGGAGGTAGAGAGTGAGAATATGGGGGGTAGAGAGTGAGAGTATGGGGGGTCTATGTCATGGTCTATGTCAATATCTAGGTCAACGTCTAACTCTAGATATAGCTCTATGCGGTGTTCTAGGTCATGGGTGGAGATAGTGAGAGTGAGAGAGTTAGAGGAAGAGCGGAAAAATAGGGGGGGTATAGAGATGGGGGGTCTAGGTGATGGTCTAGGTCTATTTCATGGTCATGTTAATATAAGTACTCCTATAATTAAGATTCCATTAGAAGAATAAAAAAAACTTAACACTCACCTTAAATGTGAGGCTACATTTCTCTATTGCACATGTATCCTTTATTTTTTGTGAGATGCGTCACCTTTAGATGGACAAAGAGAGAGGGAGGTAGAAATAGGGACAAAGAGGAGGAGGGAGAGAGAGAGATATATGTAAAGAGAGAGTGAGAGTGAGACTAACAACAAGGACAGAGAGAGTGAGATTGAGTGTGTGGGGAAGGGGGGCTAGAGAGATATAAAGAGAGAAATGGGGAGAGAGTATAGGAGAGAGAAGGAGGGGGAAATAGTGATATTGAGACTAACAAAAACGAGAGAGATAAAGAGGTGCTATATGTAGGAGATAAATATAGGAGAG
>SNQJ01S0092488.1:17009-32468 GCA_010110895.2 Picea sitchensis
CATCATTTATCCTGGGAAACCCTCATGGGGGAGAAAACCCAACAAAACTTCCTTATTATAGATAGCCATTACAATGCCAAGAGATAACTCAAACAAATACAAAAGGTCCTCTCCCAAGAATGCGCCTCTCTCTCTCTCTCTCTCTCTCTCTCTCTCTCTCTCTCTCTTCTCCAACTACAGCTCCGAAACTTGCTCCTCAATGAACAAGTGAGTGTGTGTCAAGTGAGGTGCTAGCCTCCTTATTTATACAACTCTGGCACGTGTGGAGGTGTCTTTTCACTAGTGGGGCCGACTTCTCAATCTGGGTGGTTATAACCACCTTTAATATATTATGGGGCCTCTTTAATACACCCTGTCGATCTCCCCAAAATGGTCAAGTGGGTTAATGTAAGATCCAAGCAGTCGTCAAAGATAAAAGGAGTTAGATGCATATATCCAAAGGTTATAGTGATCAAAAGTGACACATACCATGATACCTGGACTAATTACCTCGTGGAGCAAGAGCCTTCTCCGATACAAGGCCAAGCCAATGGTGATGGATGTTGTTGTTGCTAACAAGACGAATCTGATGAAAGAAGAAAAGGATGGGCCCTCCAGGACCACGCTCAGGTCAATCCTGCTCTCGGTACTCCATGTCTAGTACCTGCGGGCCTCGAGACATGATCTCCTAGTTATCCCTAGAAATCGGGGATAACAGGTTCAAACCAAGCTGGCAGTCTTGTGATTCTTGATATAATGACTGGTTGTTTTGGCTTTCCTTTCTCTCTTAGAATCTTCATGTTCTTCCTCATGTTTCTCTTTAGCTCTTGGGTCCATGGAGTTTTCTATAGATTCCATGCCCTGAAGTTTCCAACTTTCTTCCTTTCATCATAGGATCATGGATGTGGATGGAAAACCAGTGATACTTTAAGGCTTCTTTTCGAAGAAGACTTCTTTTAAAGTCAAACTGAACACGTGTTGTTGTTCATGGTTGCTACCATTGATGGGAACATGGATAGATACTTCATAATCTTCAATGGATCATATTATCTAGTATTAGCTCCCTCCTAATCCTTGCTTCATGCATGAATGCATGCTCTTCTTTTGGAATTATATAATCGGCTCCCTCCATATAAGAGAGTCCATGCTTCTGTCTACATCCTTATTGCCTTCTACAAAGTGTCACAAGTCTTTTTCCAATTTCCTCTTGATTGCTGACTTCTTTCTGTTTTTATTCCTTCCAGGTTTCTTCAAGTTTTATTTTGATTTCGGCTTATCTTGCAGTTGTTGCTCATGTTAATAGCCTCCACATGAATTGTTACCAAGGGTTGTTGATGTACTTCATCCTTTCATGTGTATTGCCTGAATTGTAGTCATCGTGATAGCAATCCTTATCTTGTTGTTCTTCCATAGGTATTGTTTCTCTTTGAACATCTTATCTTCTAAGAAATATATATGCAAGGTATGTACAGAAACTATGTAAACATGGTATGTACAAGAATTATGAAGAATATTGTTACCTTGTATTAGAAGAAGAAGTATGTTTTGTCCTGCTTGACCTTCTTTGAGGGTTCCCTTTCTTCAGCAACTGATGCTTCGTGTGTTTCCTTCCTTTTCTTTAACTCGAGACAATGATTCTTGTACTGACCATATTTTCGACAGTTGAAGCATTGTATTTTTGACATATCTTTCTCTTGATTTGGTTTCTTCCTTGAGCCAAACTTCTTTTTATTCTTGAAATTCTTGAACCTTGTTGTGAAGGCTTGATCATCGTATTTCTTTTGGGGTTTCTCTTTTGCACTAATCCTTGATTCTTCTTGTGCACGACAATTCCAAAGTTCTTCAAATGTAGGATACTCCTTCCTTGTGTTCATGCTTGCGGCAAATGCATCCCATGTCTTGGGAAGACCATTGAGTACTATATTTACCAATTCTTTCTCTGAAATGATCTCTTCAATGGCATGTAGTTGATCTCTTAACTGAGAGATTCTCACAAAGTATGATGTTATGTTGTCATCATCATTCATTTTCATGTCACAGAGCTCATTCTTCAGACTCATTACCTGTCCAATGTTTCTGACGGAGAAGAGGTTTGTTAGGGCATCATACATCTTCTTAGATGAGTCAAGATGGGAGATGTAGGGTATCAAGTGGTCTTTTATAGAATCCACTATGATACTCATGGCATTGATGTCATTGTCTTTGAACTTCTCCATAAGTGCAACATTCTGAGGTTCCTTCTCTTTTCCTTCTTCGAACTATGGTTCCATGATCTTTCCTTTCACGATGTGCAACACTTTATTCTTGGCAAGGATGAGGTCAATCCTTGTCTTCCACGCTCTGAAGTTAGAAGCCCCTTCTAACTTGTTTTCTGACTTCATAGAGTAAGTCATAACTGCTTTGACTTGGTCAACAGTTGATTTTGACCAAAAACTCAAACTTGACGTCTTAGCTTGTTGAGAGTACCAGGAGGTGCGCTAGGCTAGGGCGCACTAGGATATCCAAAAATTAGGTCAATCTCTTCACTTAAGGTGCCTCAACAAGAGGGTTAGGGTTTCATTGTTGCAGCAAAAACAGGCTGCAACTGCAACTGAAACTGAGTAAATCCTCCCAATCTATCTTCCAGCAGTTAGATTGTCCGAAGATAGTGTGGGCCCATAACCTGTTAGAAAGTAATGGATGTGCTCATTTAACCATAGGCAATATAGAAATATTGTCATCCAACCATACGTTGAAGCCACCCCCGAGCACCTTAACCTTGACGGAGAATGATTATGGAAGAAAGCCAATAGCCAACCAAGGCTAATGCATAAAGATAAGCAAGACTGATCAGAAAGTCCAACCATAACCAACAGAAAGTCCAAGCCTAAACCAGGAAACCAGAAAGCGGCAACTACCGGCTGCAGCTGCTCCCCAGACTTGCGCACTGGCCCAGTTCCTGCAGTGCACACTTCTTCCCAACTGTAATTCTGAGTAGTGTGTATAAAATGAGGTCTGGCTACTTGTATTTATACTGTTTCCTGAGCTATCTGGGCCGACTTCTCATTCTGGAGACTAAATACTTAATATTAATTATTTCCTTGAACCGACTTGTCTTCTAGGGTTATGTTCAATGCTTTAGGGTTATTTCTTGCTTCCCAGAATATTCTATTCTCGTCAGGGTTACACGTGAAGGTAAATACCTCCCGCAGCTACCATAATATCAACAGCAGGCAGTTTGACATTGTAATACTTGCTGAAAGCTATGGCTTCATCCTTTTTATTAATACAAATATTCCCCAGTGTGTGTTAAAAAAAAAGAGCAGGAGATGTCAATGAGAAAGTACATTGATTATCCTTGTGTCTTTCCCATTTCTCTTCTTGTCATTCTCTCATGCATGTCATCTTGAGGAGTTAGAAGCAGCGTAGAGGAATAACATTGTGGGAATTTGGAGAGCTGATCTCATAGTTTTACCATTGTTTGGATGCACTTTTGATATTGGTAATGTTCAGATTTCGCTTTCATTATCAAAATTTAGTGTTTTATGTGGAGCATGTGTCATCATGGTGATATTCTCACTGTTTACTTTTCAATGTGATGCTCATTTTCATCTGCAGGACTAGAACTCACCAAGTCTTTGTTGTGGATATGTTCACCCCTTTCCTCCAACCCAATCTATCAAGGCACCAGTCAACTTAGGGGAGTGTTTATCACTATCCCAAACCTTTAAAATCCACAAATTTAAAGTATATCAGTTCAGATTCGCAACTGATCATTGCAGATCTGAGACTCTTTATAGCATATTTAAACAATTATTTAGTTTATTTGATTCATCTTAATGTTCATCTGCACCTTGACTTGCTGAATTTCAGACTTAAGTTCCCATTCCTGCAACTACATGATAAAACAACAAGACAGACAATAAACAATAACTGGAAATGAGGAACGTCTCCTGAAGTGCTAGAAGCTGAGCTGGACACAACCAGAATGATGGGTGCACCCTCCTTGGGGAGGACGACCTGGCTACCACCCCTGTTTACTGAGTTGGAAGTTGAAAGTTTGATGGGTGCATCCTCCTTGAGGACTGCACTGGTGGTTGCTTTGCTGAGTGGTGCAACCTGGCAATCTACATCAATCAACCACCTCATTTCTTATGCAAACATCTTGAAACTTTCATCCAACTCTACCTTAGTGCCATATCGGGATTTGCCCCTCCACATTTTTTCTCTTTTGAAACCGCACAACAAAAGCAATAATCAACTGAAGCTCTCATACAAACATCCAACATTCCTGTACCCAAAATAGATCTCCCACTGCAACTATTGATGTAACTAAACATAAAACTAATACTAGTGAGAGGATCCATTAAAGTTGAATTCAACATAGTGCTTGAGAAATTCTGTGTGAAGCCCCTCACTACCAATAGCTGTGTTAGTATATAGCCTCTGGATAGCTCTTCTAATGCAACCAGGTGTAAAGAGAAGACAAGTAGTAGGTGGAGCGGAGACCAAAATTGGGGAATGGTTAGGAACGTCATTAAGGGAGGTGACATCAGATAACCAATGTGGGAAAATGACGGAGAGGGAGAGGGGGGAACTTTTCTTGGGAGGAGGATATGCCAAAAGTGTAAGTTGTAAACATTTGCAATTGAAGCATTGCATACAGATTCTTAAGAAAAACAGAATGTAAACAATGGCGCACACATGCAGTACACAGAGATTCACCTTCAAAACGCTTACCAACGAAAACCAGCCTAACTTAGAGCCGCACCTCTATCTTCTCATTGTATGAACTTCACCATTCACAATCCAATATTTAGGTATTCCGCAACACCTAAAACTATAATCCACTAACCCAGATTATGTTACAACTCCAATCCCTTAACCAGGATTAGATTACAATGTGCCAAAAACAATGAATCGAAAAAGCACAAAAAATGGACCCAAAACAAATTTGAGATGCTTCCCTGAACACTAAACTAGTACAAATATTGGATCATGCCTGGCACAACTAACACCTCATGCATGGGTGCACAGTCTACATGCTGTAGCTAATACCTCGTGCATGGGTGCACAGTATCCATAATACAACTACTGGCTCGTGCATGGTTGCACAGTCTACCTGCCAAGAAAATAACACATCTCCAACAAAAAGGCCTTAGTGAGAGTGTAGAGGGTAGTAAGAAAAGCTCATGCCTCCAAAGTGCATGAAATACACATTTATTGCATTCAAGAAGGCAATTGTACTCTCTACAAACAAACATAATTGAAGAGGAATCGCAGTTGAGGAAAAACTAAAGATTTTTATCCATGGCCTTGCATTCATTGTCATACCAATGGTTCATAGTGCAGAAACTTGAGAAGCAGGGGGTCAAAGGATGGTCAATGTTATGGAGATAGGAGCCAAAGCCAGTGTCCCAAAGGATACATCATACAATGTAAGAAAACATATTTAGAGGGGAGAATGGTCAATGCTCTAAATGAATATACTATTCTATAAGGTAGTCTCCTTTTATCTTTCTTTCTATGATCCATCTTAGTCGCAACTGTTGAGTTTTGGTGTACCTCAGGAAGAGGTTCCCTTGTGGTTTGGAGCCTCTAACCACCAGAGGGAGATGTTGGTACTCTTGTACTTTGTACTTTATGTCTAATTTCACTTTGACTTGGGAGATTTAAGTCAAAAGTGAAATTTGGTCATTTTAGCCTAAAGTGACTATTAATTCACTTTGTGGGTGAATTGAGGGACATAAAGTAAACTAAGGGAACTTAACCCAAAGTAGGTTTTGAGTTGAGATTATTGTGGGATAATCTCAACCATTGATTAGGAATGGTTTGGGATGATCGTAGCCATTCACTTTTAGGTTTCCTTATGATTTGCTCAAGGAGGGCGCAAA
The DNA here is from genome assembly GCA_010110895.2 of Picea sitchensis. NCBI lineage: Eukaryota > Viridiplantae > Streptophyta > Pinopsida > Pinales > Pinaceae > Picea > Picea sitchensis. The sequence goes on from SNQJ01S0092488.1 coordinate 22,862, forward strand.
GAGGCCAAAGGAGGCTCATTCACTCTTATGTTCACTTGGAGAGTTTGAGGAGGAGCATGAGGGGGAGGTTGGAGGCATTGGGAGAGGGAAGCTTGGGCGCTTCTATTCATGGAGGAGCTATGGGAGCTTGGGACCCTATTATTTAGTGGTGATCACACTTGCTTGGAAGAGGGCACACTATAGGAGGAGGGCACACACCTAGCAGGGAGGAGCTACACTTGGAGGAAGTCAGATATGTTTGTTTCAGTGGATAGGTAGCACACAAGAACACATTTGTGTGCAAGGGATTCTTCTTCGGAGCATCCAAGGTCAAGGGCGCTTCACTTCAATGGATTTGGCAACAAGAGGAAGAGGCGCACTAGTCTTGGATGCATTTCTTCCCAGTTCCTTTGGCAAGTCTCGAGAGGAGCTTGCTTTGTATACAGGTTCCATCATATTGTATTTCTTGTTGTATCTCATGCTTTAGAAACCACTTATATATACTTCCATTCCAAACTGGTTTTCCCCGGGAAGATTTTATCCAGGGCCATGTTGACCAAAAATACCTATGTTCATTTCATGCATGCTTAGAGTGTAGATCAACTTACCTGTGTTGTTAAGATCTAGAGGAAATGTTACTTGTTTTGAGATATATTGCATGTGTTAACCAACGGTTGGAAAACACTTGCAAGGGCACCTCAAAGAACACTTAACCAACAGGAACTATTGGCAGAAAATTACTAAACTGTTTGCTGTCCTAAAAACAGCGAAGGACAGTTTTGGAGATTGAAACTTAGAGCCAATCTCAAGGTCAAAGACAGACCTTAGTTGGCAGCCTCATAGTACCTCAGTTTTCTTCATGGTATCAAAGCCCTTGTTGGCGAAGTTTTGCTGATTTTTAGAGCATCTTGTGGGCAGTTTTGTGACAGCTTGTTGGCAGATTTTGGACAGCTTGTTGGCAGAGTTAGTGGACAGCTTGTGAGCAGATTTGTTGGACAGTTGGAGGACTGTTTTGTGGACACGTTTGGACAGCCTTACTTCCGCTTGTGTGTCAAGTGGTGATGCTGAGTTCTTTTGCAGTTTCATCATCAGTGTGAGCGTCAGTGTGAGCTTCAATGTGAGTTTTAGTGGACAGCCATGTCAGTGTCCCAAATGCGGGCAGAGGATAGGCTAGACAGAGCTAGCAACTGGTCCCCTTGGAAGACCAAGATCACATTCGTCTTGGATGAGCTTGAACTATGGGATATAGTTCAAGCTCCCGTGGTGATTCCTCCTGCACCTGCTCCATCACCATTGTTGGATGCAGATTTCAGGAAGAATAACATCAAGGCGAAGAGGACTATTTGTGATGTAGTGAGGGACCACATCAGTCCCCATCTTACTGGTAAAGACTATGCATATGAGATATGGGCATCCTTATGCAAGCTTTACCAAGATCCAAAACAGAACCGGAAGATGGATCCGCAAGACAAGCTCAGGAGCATTCAGATGCTCAATTTTGAGACAGCCACATCATACCTAGGCAGATTCACTCAGATGAGAGACGAGTTAGCAGCAGTCGGAGAGATTGTAGATCCAGACTTTTTGGTGAGGACAGCTTTGAACATCCTTTCCAAACCTTGGGGTTCATTTGTATGAGCTATCGTAGCCCGGGAGGTCATGCCTACTTGGGAGAGACTTAGGGATGATTTCGTACAGGAGGAGTTGAGGTGCATCTCTGAGTCTTCAGGACGACAGCACACCCCTGAGGGGGATGAGGATCTTTCTCTTTGGACAAATGGCAAGAAGAAGATCGGAGAGGGTGCGAGACAAGGTCCCAAGGGAGGGACCCAACCACAGGAGAGTGGCAGTGGGCAGAAGAAGGACATAAGAAAAGTGAGATGCTTTGCTTGTGGTGAGATGGGGCACTATGTTGGACGGTGTCCCAAGAAGATGAAGAAGAGGCAGTAGGGTGGTATGGCAGCGACAGTCGAGGAGGAGAAGTTCGATGCACAGTTTGCGAGGGAGTGTGCATTTGTCAGTTATTTGTCAGTTGATACACCATCCAGTGTCAGGTGGGGAGACAAAGTTGAGGAGGACCTATTGACTCGGAGTATTGATTCAGAGGGAGCTCAGACTCAGTTTTCGAGCACACCATCTTTAGGGGTAACTGGTCCACCCGGGACAGCTTCAGTTTCAGAGTTGTCGAGACAGAGGGTTGGTGCAAGGACTTCAGAGCATCAGAGAATGATGAGGAGGAGGAGCAGGGCACCACAGAGGCTTGAGCCTCACTTGGCTGCAGAGACAAGCAAATCAGCTTCAGGATCCACTTTAGGTGGAAGTCACTGTGAAAGGCCAAGTTGAGGATCTTGGTGAGATGCCAAGATCCAGATACTCTTGGTGAGATACCAAGAGGGGGAGACTCTTGGTGAGATGCCAAAAGAGAGATTCTTGGTGAGATGCCAAGAGTAGTGACCGTTGGCGAGATGCCAGGAGGTAGAAATCCTTGGTGAGAGACCAAGGATGAGGATCTTCGTGAGATGCCAAGACCTAGAGACTCTCGGTGAAATACCAAGAGATGTGACACATATTGCATGCCATTAGTATGGGACTTTGGTGAGAGACCAAGGAGAGGATCTTGTGAGATGCCAAGACCTAGAGACCTTTGGTGAGATGCTAAGGAAGAGATCTTTGGTGAGACGCCAAGATCTACATGATCTCAGGTAGGTGGAGATGGACTTCCATCTAGAGATCAGGGCAGGTCGGCAGATCAATGTCGGGGCAGGTTGAGCAAATCAGTGTCAGGACAGGTCGAGCAGAAGAGGGTCAGAGGCCACTATTTATGAAAGGGTACAGCCATGCTCACCTAGGCCTTGCCAGGAGGCAAGGAAGTCCACAGCTGGGACGATATTGATTGGTGAGAAACACTTTCCTTGGTAAGAGGTGTTGAGATTTGGGTACCTTGGAAAGTGGTCCCCATGTGCTTATGAGTCTCTAAGCACAAAGGGGGAATACTTTTACCCTCATACTTTACTTTATGATTCTAATTTCACTTTGACTTAGGAGCCCCCATACTTTACTTTATGATTCTAATTTCACTTTGACTTAGGAGTTTTAAGTCAAAAGTGAAATATGTCACTTAAGTCATAAGTGACAATTAATTCACAATGTAAGTGAATTAATAGACATAAAGCAACTAAGGAAAGTGGGTTTCTTAGTGAGATTATTTGAGCTGATCTCACCTATCACTAGACATGGCTAGATCTAATCTAGGCCATTGGATCTTAGGGTTGGGATGAGGAGACCAAAAAGGAGGGAAAAGTGCACAGACTCATTCACTTGAGACTTGTGAAGAAGAGGAGAAGGGCGCACCATCTGAGGAGGTTTGCACTTGGGGTTTGAGCCAAACCCTTGAGAGTTTGAGAGAGACTTTTGGAGCTTGTGGCTTGCTTGGAGAGTTCATCCATGGAGCCACAGTCTTAACTTCTGGCCTCAGGAGCATTTGCATGGAGGAGGGCGCATCTGAGGAGGGGCGCACTTGTTTTCTTCAGATGCTCTCCTGGTGAGCATCTGAAGTAAAACAAGTGCGCCCCTTCTCTTAAGATGCGCCCTCCTCCATGCATGAGGAGGCTAGGAGGAGGGAGCTTGCTTTCATGGTGAGATTTCCTTTCGCCTCGGCCATTTTGATCAGATTTGTAACAAGAGGGAGGGCGATGGTTGAGATGACTCATGCCTACCCGGGTAGCAAACTGCTGAGGTTTTGGAGCCTGGCCAAGAGAGGCAAAGACAGAGTATATCTGTGGAGGGGTTTCTTCATTGGACAACAAAAGATCTTGGGCGCCTCAGTTCAGTACAAAGGGCAACAAGGGAGAGGGCGCACCACGCCTTGAGCACTTCTTCCTCTCGTTCTTGTTGCAAGTCTCGAGAGCTTATATGTATATATGTTCCATTGTATTTCATTACGTTGTATCTCTTGTTTTAATCACATTATATAGACAAATACCCCAAACTGGTTTTCCCCAAGGCGGTTTTATCCAGGGTCATGCTGGACCAAAAATAATTCGTGTACAAATTCTATACGTTTAGAAGCCGTGAGATCAGCATTTTAAAGTTCAGATCTAGAGGTAGTGTTGTTTTGGGTTATATTGCATGTGCTAACATTGAGACAAGAAAACACCTGCAAGGGCACCTAAAAAGAGCACCTAACCTATAAAACATTGGAGCAGAAAATTTCAGACCTGCTTGCTGTCCTAAAACAGCAAAAGAAGACAGCCAAACAGTTGAAACTTAGAGCCATACTAAGGTCAAGGACAGACCTTAGATGGCAGCCTCATAGGACCTCAGAATTTCAACAAGAGGGAGTGTTGAGTTTTGGTGTACCTCGGGAAGTGGTTCCCTTGTGGTTTGGAGCCTCTAACCACCAGAGGCAGATGTTGGTACTCTTATACTTTGTACTTTATGTCTAATTTCACTTTGACTTGGGAGATTTAAGTCAAAAGTGAAATTTTGTCATTTTAGCCTAAAGTGACTATTAATTCACTTTGTGGGTGAATTGAGGGACATAAAGTAAACTAAGGAAACTTAAACGAAAGTGGGTTTCGAGTTGAGATTATTGTGGGATGATCTCAACCATTGATTAGGAATGGCTTGGGATGATCCTAGCCATTCACTCTTAGGTTTTCTTATGATTTTCTCAAGGAGGGCGCAAGAGGCCAAAGGAGGCTCATTCACTCTTATGTTCACTTGGAGAGTTTGAGGAGGAGCATGAGGATGAGGTTGGAGGCATTGGAAGAGGGCAGCTTGGGCGCTTCTATTCATGGAGGAGCTATGGGAGCTTGGGACCCTATTATTTAGTGGTGATCACACTTGCTTGGAGGAGGGCACACACCTAGCAGGGAGGAGCTACACTTGGAGGAAGTCAGATCTGTTTGTTTCAGTGGAGAGGTAGCACACAAGAGCACATTTGTGTGCAAGGGATTCTTCTTCAGAGCATCTAGGGTCAAGAGTGCTTCACTTCAGTGGATTTGGCAACAAGAGGAAGAGGCGCACTAGTCTTGGGCACATTTCTTCCCGGTTCTTTTGGCAAGTCTCGAGAGGAGCTTGCTTTGTATACAGGTTCCATCATATTGTATTTCTTGTTGTATCTCATGCTTTAGAAACCACTTATATATACTTCCATTCCAAACTGATTTTCCCCGGGATGGTTTTATCCAGGGCCATGTTGACCAAAAATACCTATGTTCATTTCATGCATGCTTAGAGTGTAGATCAGCTTACTTGTGTTGTTAAGATCTAGAGGAAGTGTTACTTGTTTCGAGATATATTGCATGTGCTAACCACCGGTTCGAAAACACTTGCAAGGGCACCTCAAAGAACACTTAACCAACAAAAACTATGGGCAGAAAGTTACTAAACTGTTTGCTGTCCTAAAAACAGCAAAGGACAGTTTTGGAGATTGAAACTTAGAGCCAATCTCAAGGTCAAAGACAGAACTTAGTTGGCAGCCTCATAGTACCTCAGTTTTCTTCAGCAACATAGCATGTTTCTAGCAGTCAATAATCATATTATGCTAATGCTTGCAATTTCTAACTGTCCCTTTGCAGTAACCCCATATGCAGCTACTTCTCTTTTCTAGCATGAACTAGCTTGATACGTATAAACATCAATACATAAGCATGCTGCAGGTGTCTTTCTATGTCACCTGATATTTTAAGTATATAGGATGCAAATTTTCCAACCTGAAGTTATCTTATTTCATTGGGAAAACTAGTATTTTATCAGAAAAGCACACTATAAGTGTAGAGCAACGTTGTATTGGAAGTTGGAACACTAAATCAGTATAGGATCATGAAAGGGTCAGGTATGAACTAAAATCATTATACAGGCTTAGACAATGATTTTATGCAATTTCTAAGGTACAGGATGAATGAGCAAAAACAACCACAGCTTCAGAAAACCTTAAACCATTGACGAGTAAAACTTCAGAGAACCTTGACTTAGTCAATCTAAAATATAAATATATGCCAATTCTATTTGAAATGCTTAAATTACATTTAATGAAAGGACTGCCCTATATGACACTGCATGTAGTCCCTAACCTATCAAGCCATGAGAGGGACTGATATGAGAAAACACATTAGCAATCAAAGATGAAGAAAGCTTAAGTTAAAATCATGATGTAGCCTATCAGTAGGTAGATTGTCAAGCCAATCATAAATAAACCAGCAGATGGTCTAGTATTTAGTAGTTTCTCTCCAGTCACATAGGGGTGGAACTTGACAGATTCTATATACTGTGTACAGTGACCATGTAACATTTCTATATAGAAAACGTGCAGGAATATTGCTCATTAATAAAGATAGAAAAAATAAGCATCAAGTGTATGTGGAGTTTTCTATTAAATGTCAATGGTGAATATATCAAGTCATCAAAAGATTTAGTTTCTGAACAGACATGTATTGTCTCAGCCTAATGAGGTCATTTACTCACTCTTATCTTTCATTTATGAACCTTTCTTGTTAAAAAAATTGAATTATGTTATCCATGTTAACATGACCAATAGGAAATTACAAGATTAGACCAAATTTGTAGAGCTAAGCAATCATCTTCAGTCTCTTTAACATCCGTCACCCTCCCTAGGCCCCAGAAAGAAAGATACCATTTGGGAAGATGAAAAATTTGTGTTTCCACCATATAAATTTGCAGGATTGCCAGTTACAGACACATGATGCTTCGACTGACTTCCTTGTGCAGAAGTATTCGTGGTAATGCCATGCTGCTGTGCTGAGCCAGGCAGAAATTGCCTGCTTCCATAATTCTGATATGATGGTCTTTCCTGCTTATCAAAAAAGAACATTAATTATAAAATAATCATCTAGCACAAAATGCATCAATCAAAGTAATTACGTTGATCCACTTGCAGAATTATCAAGTATGTTCCCTGCAATTACAAGATGTTGATGTGAACAACCTGCTGATGCTTTGCTTGAAGTTGATTTTGTTGCTCCTGTGACGGAGGAATATGGGTCTGCATATATAAAACAAATCAAGACACAAGAATCACTAACTGCTCCAATTATATTTTATCAATATGTAAACATTGCAATCTTTGAAGAGAAATTCATGAATACTAATAGAAAGAAAGAAATTATATTTGCATCCCCTAATAACCAAAGCAGGTCAATGGGACATTAATATACAACAAATAAAATAGCGAAATATGGGTGCCTAGTGTATCACCATCCTAAATCAGGAAAAAGGTAGATAAAAAGGATAAGTTGAGTGGATACAAATAGGAAACACATATGGATGCAGTATCTGAAATGGATACAAGTTTTTAGAAAAACAGGATACAATATGACTAGGATATGTCAAATAAATACATACTATATAAATAATATTAATAATAATCTAATTTAAAGTCAGCCTAGCTAGACGCCAAATTTACATATGAGACCCCCTTGTTTGTGGGAAAAGGGACCCCCTCTGCACAGCAATCTGACTGCTTAGTCTACAGAGGTTCCAACTTCACATGTTCTTAACCATTAGGCCCACTCGAGTTGTACCAGGATATCTATCTATCTATATATATATATATATATATATATATATGAATATGAAAAAGAAACCAAGAGACAAAAAATTCAGCATACCTTTCATGGATTTCAAATTTGGAAATAAATCCAAAAAAAGAGTTATCATTAAGAGAGGACCAAGCCCTCTATTTATAACTTGATTTGTAAGCAATCAGTGTTAACATTTTCTTTTTAAATTTAATGTTTTGTTTTTGCTTTTAGTGACTGTTATAGCACAAGTTGTATGTTGGGCAAAGCCCGACCCAACAATAAAACCAAGCGCTACAACTTGGGAGTCCTACACCCAATGTCACCTCGATGTAGGTACCTCACTTGGGGGGTTATTAAGGTCACTCCTGGGAGGCGATCCCGGAGACCCTAGGGGGAAAGAGATGGATGAAGGGAAGTGTAAGGAGAAGTCCCCCAGAAGGTCAAGTGATGGAAGAAATGATTGGTTGGAAATGGTAAGTGAAGACAGGTAAATGGATACCAAGTGAAGAGATAGTTGTCGCTGCACCTCTACCTTCCCGAAACACAAGAAAAGACACCTTGCAATGCTATGTGTTAGTATGGATCAGCAAGTTAATCTTGTTGTCCCTAATTTGCAGCAGCGGATGACAGTTTATATCAGCAAATAAAGTATCCAAACCAGCATATAAAGCACAAGATCAATTGGCAATATCATCAATGAATTTAGTAATCAATTATGACTTGAGCATAGCACTTTAAGACTGAATAAAGCAAGCTGTTATAAAATGATTTTCTGCAGTATTTGTTCAGCCTTATGGCACCATAGTTAGTGGAATTAGTGGCTAAAAAATGGAGGAAAGTTAGGGGCTAGTTAGTGAGATATTAGCACCTAGGGTTAGTAATTTTCTGCAGCCTAATGGTTGTAGAAAACAAGTTAGTACAGCAATGAGAAATTATGGAAGAAAAGGGATGCCCTAAGGGAGGAAAAACCCCCAAGGCATCAAGATCATTATTCGAAAGAGAAAGCTTGTAAAGGTTCAAATTTCACGTTTGTCGAGGCAAATGTTTTATATCTCCAATGCAACTTGAAATTGATTAGTGCCTTGAACTATTGGGCAATGGGGTCAAAAAGATGAAAAAGCTTAGCTAAAACCTTCAGGGAGCTTGCTTCGGGGAAGTCCCCCCCCCCCCTGCTCCACCCTCAGAACCTTGCTTGAAGCAGATTCATTAAGGAAGCGAGCTACCGAAATCCGGAAGCGCACTTCTAGATTTCGGAAGCTTGCTCTGGGGTGCAAACCTGGGCTTCCTGCCAGCATGGAAGTGTTGCACCCTAGAGCGAGCTTCCGAAATCCAGAAGCGTGCTTCCGGATTTCGGAAGCTTGCTCCGAATCACGCTTCCTCAACGCTTCTCCCACACTCCCCGAACGCTTCACATAGGGCCCGCACGCTTCCACGAAAAAGAAAGAAATTACTCATTTTTTTTTAATTTTTGAGTTGAGTTAGAATGTGGGGTGTGGTTAGGGAGGGATTAGGGGGAAGTGAGGAGGGAATAAAAGATATTTTCCCCCTCTCATTTCTTCATTGTTTCTATTTGTGTTTGTTTGAGCTTGGAGGAGAGAGCAAAGGAAAGCTTGAAGGAGAGTGGCTTGGAGGAGAGAGCAAAGAGGAGCTTGAAGGAGAGAACAATGAGGAGTTTGGAGGAGAGAGCAAAGAGGAGTTTGAAGGAGAAAACAAGGAGGAGCTTGGAGGAGAGAACAAAGGCAACCATCTATCTCAAGTTTGAACTGGCAAGATTCAAGAGCTAAAGAGGTAAGCCCAAACCCCAACTCTCTCATTTCCTTTGGTTAAATTTGTTTATGGTTTTTTCCTCCTCTCCTACTCTTTCCCATTCCTTCTTCTCCCTCATTTTATTGCAGGTTGTTCATCTAAAGCTTCAGGAAAATAATTTTCTTTTGGTTTATCATTCCATTTTTGGTTCTCAAGGTCATGTCGAGGACAAGGCATCAAAGGGAAGAAAAGAATGAAGATGAGGGAGGGTTTGAAGAGAATGAAGAGAGCAATAAAGAGGACAATGAAGGTGGGTGTTAAATTTATAGCAGCTGCAA
>SNQJ01S0092488.1:32478-46531 GCA_010110895.2 Picea sitchensis
TTCGACGTCCCATCGAAGTATGGCAAGGTGAGCTTGCCCACTGTGCGCTGCAACTCGTAGCTCTGTGTGGGACCCCTGTTGAAAAATCTCGGCCTGTTTCTCCCCTTGAAGCTACAGAACTCGGCAAAAGTCATTGCTTCCCTCAATTCCGGATCCATGGCCTTGTATTCCTGGAAATAAGCTGCTAGTGGCTCATCCTGCTCTACCTATCCTCCTGTACCTGTCTTTGCTGGTCCTAAAAACTTAGGCATGGTAGATCTGGGAATCTCGCTATAGTCATGAGGGCGGTTCTGAGGACTAGTCCTAGAAGTGATCACCTCCATATGAGGTCTGTGTGTGTTTCCCCCTTCTTCCATCTGCTCTCTCTTGCTGCTCTCCCCCTTTTCTTCACCGTGCTTGCTCCCTAGAGCATAACCTGTGATTCTTCCCATGAACTCTCGGGTCTCCCTCTGACCCTCTGCAATGTCCTGTAAGGCTTTCATAAGCCCTCTGATCAATCCATCTTCTCTATCCTCTGGCAGATTTGCATTGTTTCGTGGAGTGTCCTCCATTCCTGCTTCCCTGCCCTCTACGCTTCTGTACCTCCTGCGCCTATAGGTGATGTTTTGCAGCTCCTCTTCAGTCATCAATGTGGCCAAGATCATGCTCTGAAACCATTGAAATATTCTAGGTTGAAAAACTTGAAAAAACTCTTCCAGTTTGGTGTTGGACTTTCGTCAAACAGTTGGCACACATCAGAAAATATGGCTGTAGGTGAATTTTTAAGGGACAGCAGGCTGTCTCGTTGAATTTGTTTGCTGTTATATTGGTTTTTGAATCCCTTATGCCTCCCAATGATGTGCACAATGTCTTATTATAATTTTAAGCAAAACCCATAAAGATATAATGAAAAACGTCCATGTATGCAATAGCCATTTATTCAGAAAATGACAGCTCTTATTGAATAATATAGCTGATCTTATTACAGTCAAAAACAAGGTAAGAGTACCTCTCAATAGCGAAGGAAACGCTGCTGGAGGAAGTCTGGAAGTTCAGCGCCTTCATACAGCCATTAAAAGAACCCAAACAGTCCACACGTTGGGCATGAGAGAGGGACCCCTGCGTTTGAACAAACTGCTGATACAATGGCAGCCTCCACTCATCAATTCGCCCTTCAGTAATGCAGCAAACATTCAGCCAAGGAGAAAGGCACAGCAACGTTCCCCTTTCTCACTCCCACGCAGCACCATAGTCACACGCAGCTACAAGACAGACACAACTCGGCCAGCAAGGAAGATGGGTACGCAGCCTCCCAAGGAAACGATCAGCAACCAAAAGGAACTCAGCCAGCAGTTACGGTTCACCCTATACACGCCCAGCCAAGTCACACGCCTTTGTGAAGGGGAATTCGACCACCCAAAAGCCACACGCATCAGAGGAAGAAGATGTGCGCCCAGCCAAGAAAACATCCAACTGATTCTCCCCACGTGCCACAAGAAACCAACCACTTCTCTACTGCTGATGATGAATCCAATCTCACCCCAAATTGATCTGGATCAACTGCCAATTCTCTGCAAGTGAAAAGTCTGGATGGCTTCTACAATAATCAGCTAGGAAGGTATTGTTTCAACCCCGAAACTGAGTTTTCTCACCGAGGGTTTCGAAACCCTCGTCTCAAGCTCGCAAGCTTCTCCAAAACAATTTTCTCAAAATGATTATTCAACAATGCCTCCTCCATCCTCCATCCTCCTTTTTGTCTTTTCACTTTTTCCTTTTTCCTCCATTAAAATATTCCTTTTAATCAATAATTGGAGAAAATACCCTCAAAGAGGGGTTTAATATTAATAAATTCACTTTTCCTAAGTTTTACTTTATAACTCAAAAGTGACTTTACTAATGTCATTTCCCTAGCTTGTCTGTTTAATGGTTTACGGGAAATGGGATAAACCACCACGGTATTCCGACTGCCTAGGGGAAATGGGACATTACATGGATGTTGCAGACGATATAATGGCTCATGTAGAGGTATGTCTGGTTTATTGGAACAAGCAATTATCATAGTCTTCTCCCTCCATTTGGGAGAACCTCTAGTTTTGGATCTCGCAATGCTTACATTTATATGTCTTCCATATATTGTTCTTCATCACAACTTTCAGTTCCTTTGCTTGATTGCTTTTAGTGAGTTCATATCAGGCTGGTAGTCTTGTGATTCTCGAGACTGGTTGTTCTGGATTTTCTTTCTTTCTTGGAATCTTCATTTTCTTCTTCATGTTTCTCTTTAGCTCTTGGGTCCATGGAGTTTTCTATAGATTCCATGCCCTGAAGATTCAAACTTCTTCCTTTCATCATAGGATCATGGACAACCAGGGATACTTTAAGGCTTCTTTTTGAAGATGACTTCTTCTAAAGTTAAACTGAACACGTGCTGCTTTTCATGGTTGCTACCATTGATGGGTACATGGATAGATACTTTATCATCTTCAATGGATCATATTATTTAGGATTAGCTCCCTCCTAAACCTTGCTTCATGCATAAATGCATGCTCATCTTTTGGAATTCTGTAATCAGCTTCCTCCAACTAAGAGAGCCCACGCCTCCGTCTGCATCCTTATTGACTTCTGCAAAGTGTCATATGTCCTTTTCCAATTTTCTGTTGATTGCTGACTTCTTTTTGTTTTTACTCCTTCTAGGTTTCGTCAAGTTTGATTTTGATTTCGGCTTATCTTGCAGTTGTTACTTATGTAATAACTTCCACATGAATTATTATAGGGGGTTGTTGATGTACTTCATCCTTTCATGTGTATTGACTGACTTGTAGTCATTGTGATAGCAATCCTTATTTTGTTGTTCTTCCATAGGTGTAGTTTCTCTTTGAACATCTTATAGATATGCAAGATATGTACAAAAACTATGTAAACATGGTATGTACAAGAACTATGAAGAATATTGTTACCTTGTTTTAGAAGAAGAAGTCTGTTTTATCCTGCTTGGTCTTCCTTGAGGGTTTCCTTGCTTCGGCAACTGATGCTTCGTGTGGCTCCTTCCTTTTCTTTAGCTCGGGACAATGATTCTTGTAGTGACCATACTTTCGATAGTTGAAGCATTGTATATCTGACATATCTTTCTCTTGATTTGGTTTCTTCCTGCAGCCAAACTTCTTTTTATTCCTGAAATGCTTGAACTTTGCTGTGAAGGCTTGATCATCGTATTTCTTTTGGGGTTTCTCTTTTGCACCGATCCTTGATTCTTCTTGTGCACAACAAGTCCAAAGTTCTTCAAATGTAGGATACTCCTTCCTTGTGTTCATGCTTGCGGCAAATGCATCCCATGTCTTGGGAAGACCATTGAGTACTATATTTTCCAGTTCCTTCTCTGAAATGATCTCTTCAATAGATTGTAGTTGATCTCTCAACTGAGAGATTGTCACAAAGTATGATGTTATGCTGTCATCATCATTCATTTTCATGTCACGGAGCTCATTCTTCAGACTCATTACCTATCCAATGTTTCTGACTGAGTAGAGGTTTATTAGGGCATCATACATCTTCTTAGACGAATCAAGATGGCAGATGTAGGGTATCAAGTGGTCTTTTATAGAATCCATTATGATACTCATGGCATTGATGTCATTGTCTTTGAACTTCTCCATAACTGCAACGTTCTGCGATTCCTTCTCTTTTACTTCTTCAAACTTTGGTTCCACAATCTTTCCTTTCACGATATCCAACACTTTGTTCTTGGCAAGGATGAGATCAATCCTTGTCTTCCATGGTCTGAAGTTAGAAGCCCCTTCTAACTTGTTTTCTGACTTCATAGAGTAAGTCATGGCTGCTTTGACTTGGTCCACCCTAGATTTGGCCAAAAACTCAAACTTGACGTCTTAGCTCGCTGAGAGTACCAGGAGATGCGCTAGGCTAGGGTGCACTAGACTGTCCAGAAATTAGGTCAATCCCTTTACTTAAGGTGCATCAACGAGAGGGTTAGGGTTTCGTTGCTGCAGCAAAAGCTAGCTACAACTGCAATTGCAACTGAGCAAATCCTCTCAATCTATCTTCCCACGATTAGACTGTCCGAAGATAGTGTGGGCCCTGTTATCGCACAGTTTGTAGCTAGGAAGAAAGGCTATAAAGTAGAAGGCCAAACTGGCGTAACAGGAACCTATCCCACCCAATGTCACCACGATGGGGAGGTTCTTTCTCTTTAGGGAGGTGAGGCCTAGGGGAGACGTCCAAACATCCAAACATGTGGGTGCAGTGAGGGCCAATGATGCATAAGTGTTACCTGTGGGTGCCTTTGTAGAAGGCGAGCTGTACCTGTCATGGATGCATTTTTTCCAAGCCCATTCTTGCCTTTATTCTTTTTATTCTTGTTTTATTCTTTTATTTGTTTTTCCTTTGTAGAAGGCGAGCCACTCATTATGGATGCATTTTTTCCAAGCCCATTCTTGCCTTTATTCTTTTTATTCTTGTTTTATTCTTTTATTTGTTTTTTGTTCAAAAAACAAAATCGCTTTGCACAGGGACCAGAATACAAATAAGTACTCCACAAGTGGTACTTACTGTAGAGATGAGATGGTTGGTTCATGATGAGACCCCTTTCCCTTTGGCCATGCAACCAAAGGTCACCTCTAGCGCAGTAAATCAGATGGTGGTAGTTGCCATACCATAGTACCCATGGACCTAATAGGGTCAAGCCTGTGATGAGACTCTATCCTCCTGGACTATTCTATTTTGTTTTTTCTCCCGGTCCCTCTTGTTTCTTGTTGAGAGGCTTTTGTCTTCTCTCCTTTAGAATCCCCTGCATGGGCACCGAGGTTTTATTTCTAGGCTTTTGTCTAACAACTGCTTGGATATTAAATTAACCCACTTGACCATTTTTAGGGAGATTGACAGGGTATCCTAACAAGCATATGCCCATAGGTCTTGGTTTTCCACAAGGGGAATCGGATAAATGAGCAAGAGATAAGATGAAATAGTGGTGCTATGATGGAGTGGATGATGGATTTTCAGAAAACCCCCATTGGAAAACCAAGACCTATGGGTACAAGCTTGTTGTGGCACTCTGCCAATTTCCCCAAGCATGGTCAAGTAAGACAATGTAAGATCCAAGCAGCTTTTGTTAGAGATAAAGAACTGAAGAGTTTAAAGGTTTCAATTGATCAAAGTGTCACATGTACCTCATGATACCCTCGACCAATTTCACTCCCATGGAGTAAGAACCTTTCCCCTTGGCTACAGGATCAAGTCACAGATGGATGCCGGCCAATACTGACAAGACAAAAGATGATGAATGAAAAGAAGAAGGGCCTCTGTATTAAGCAAGCTTAGGGCTTTCAACCTCGCTCGGTAATTCCAGTCTAGGACCCGTGGGCCTCTGACATCATCTCCCTAGTTATCCCTAGTGGATAATAGCCCATAACCGTTATAATATAATGGATGTGCTCAAGTAACCATAGATATTATAGCAATATTGTCACTCCAACCATAGGCCGGCTTTCACCCCTGAGCACTTTAATCTTGACAGAGAATCATTCCGAAGCAAACCCTAGGCTAGAAAACCAAACAAAGGTGGGTGCACCTTTCTCGAAGGATAGCGCACTAAGCAAGAGCAACAAGAGTCAATTGTGAGTCCAAACCATAACCAAGAGAGAAAGTCCAAGCTAAAACCGAATTTGCTTAGTCGCAATAAATAACTTCCCTCCAAACTTCGCATAAATCACACCTGGGTAAGGCATAAGTACGCTTTTCTGTAACTGAATGGCCGGGCTCTCAGATGAGTACTATTTCCTGGCACTAATCTACCGACTTTCATTCTGGGTACTAATTTTTTTAGTATATAACATTTCCTTTTCAGCTTAACTTCTTCTCTTTATATTAAGAACCTAATACAAGTCATTCTCATGATTTAATTTTGTTCTATGTATATTATTAACCAATTAATTAGGTTTCTTCTTGCTTCTCGGAATATTCTATTCTCGTCGTTTACATGTGGAGGTAACACCTCCCAAGAACTACTATAATATCAACACACCAAACACCTAGGACCAAAAGATGTGTGGATGCATTCGCATTACCTGCTCCCTTACAATTTGCCGCATTATCAATGATTACTTGAATAACATTAGAAGGTCCAACTTCATCAATTGTTTTCAAAAAGAGCTCAAATGGAAGTTGCATTTATTGAAGAGGAGTCATGTACTGCAAGAAACATTGCAATCAATTAGAAGAAACACCAATAACATTGATCAAAATGTTGGTTTCTACTATTTGTCCAACCGTCTGATATTAATGGATACCCCAACCTCTGAAAGCATTCATTTGTAAACCGGAAAGACCGTTTGAATTTTTGCTTTCTTTCCGCCAAGTAACACACGCTTCTAACTTCTCTCATAGTTAGCTCTTGTATCCTTTGGGGCTTTTTCGTTGATGGCCCCTCACCATGTCATGCCAATAGGTGGAGTGAAGCACATTGAATGGGAAACCACAAGCATAGAGAAACCAGACAACTTTTGCATCCACCTCATCCCTACTCCATTATCAAAGAAATTCTATTGTTCTTCTAGGATGTAGAGGTTGTAGAACTGGCTGAGGAGATGGAGATAGCCACCAAATCTAGATGAGACATCATCGAATTGAAACTTTTGTTTTTTACCACTCTTTTGTGCAACTTCCCTCTAGCTTTATGTATATTTGTTTCTGTTCTTTGGATATGTTAGGGAAAACATTAATCCCAAGGGATCCCTTATTGTCATCACTCTCCATTATAGCACAACGATGCCTCCTCACATGGGTATATGAACCGGTATAAGGTTTTCCTTGATGATAATCATGAGGACATAAAAAATTAATGGTTCCACCACCTCTCCTTGCCTCAAGTTTTGTCACAAATTTCCACAAGGGTATCAATGAAGCTTTCCCATCAAGTAATTTTAGGGTAAAATTACTAGACAACATTCTCTTTTTAATTTCAATGCTGAAACAACTCAGATCTGTATCTTAATCATAAATAAGAGCATATAGAAGATAGATCTACAATGATGCAGAAAGGCAAATTAAGAAGAAAACTCAGATCATGTACAATAAATCTCAGATCTGAAACTGTAAAGGAAAAGTAAATATAACAACAGATCTATATAACTCAAGCTCAAACTATGCTCAAGGAGTATATATTATAGATCTATACAATGCTTATTCACAAAACAATTTTGTGGTAAACTCAGATTTGAAACTAGAAGAAACAAGTAGGAAGCATACCGGAAAATCTCAGCCTTACCTCTCAAGATAGCACAAACCACAATAGGTGGATGTCCTTGTAGTTATGCTCAAACAAAGGTTTAGTTCATGGATCAATAAAAGATCTTTATGCCAAAGGTTGAAGGAACTTTAAAGCCACCAAGCTTAAGGGTCACCGGAACAAAACACGTAGTGCTAATTTCAAAACCCTTCCCAACCAAAACTTTACCCAAGAAACCCTCAGATCTATACTCATAGGACTGTAAGTAATCCCTTGTTTCAACAATGGATCGTATAGGAGCTTAACTAAATAGTAACCATTCAGAAATGCCCTTGATTGAGGTCATATACAGCAGACTAAGATAGGGTCATTAACTCACTGCTCACACATTGAAGATCCAACCCACAAAGCCAAGGGATAAGTTCCTTAAACAACAGATCTGAGGAAAGTCGTACCCTCAAGTGGAAACACCTCACTGCAAAGGAAGCCACAGCAGATTAGGACGCAACACCCAACAAACAAAACTCACAGCAAACTCACGGCTGCTACGTAAGGGACGGCTATGGCATGCATCTACAAATAGAAAGAGGACATCCGGCAGCCTTTAGATGTACGCTAGATCGAAGGGAGGTATCGCTGCTAGGTCACAACAATGCTAGTAACAAGAGGTCATTTCCACACTTCGTAATTTCAACAAGAAAGAACTGAGTAGTCATAGACTTGAAGAATCCCCATGCTAATACAAGTAGTATGAATGAATGATAGGTGTAGGGGAGGGGGTCTTTTAAATAGTAGTTAGGGCAAGGTTAGGGTTAGTTTAGTTAAATTAAAAGGTCACATGTTTAAATTTAAATTTAAACATGTACAATTTATTTAATGTTTTAACTCTTAAAACATAACCTAAATAAAACCAACAAAACCCAACCACCAACCAAGGGTGAGGGTGGGTTTGCAAGGTGGCATTACCATTCCTTCAAATCATATGGTGAACCTATTACTTTATCATCAATGCATATCGGACTTGTCCTTCTTGTGGTTATGTCCTTCAAGAAAGATCATGTACCACTGGGTACTTGATTTTAGGAATCAAGTAGCCCCGTGTCTCTCCAGGTCTTATACACCAAGGTCGAGACCAAGGATCAACCTTGCATGCCCTGTGTGATAAGCACCCCCGACCCAAATCTGGCCCTAGACATATCTAGGTCTTTAACATCTTGGTCCCAAACCAACAAACCCAATGCCCTGTATTGGGTACCTGACCCAAATTGTGGGCCCTAGATATATCTTAGGGTTTCAAATACTTGGTCTCTGACCAAGAAACCCAATGCCCCATGCATGGGTACCCTTTAGACCCACCCCACCGGACCTAGATATCTAGGGGTTTCAAATACTTGGTCCCAGACTAAGAAACCCAATGCCCTGTGTGTATTGGTACCTGACCCAAGCCTAGGGCCCTAGATATATCTAGGGCTTCAAGAAACCCAATGCCCTGCAAGTACCCCGGACTCCAATGTTCAGGGCCCTAGATATATCTAGGGGATTTTATCTACTTGGTCCTGCACTGTTATCTGGCCAGACACTGGGGGCCCTAATAAGGGTCTTTTGCCATGGCATTGACTCAAGTTTACCTAGACCAAGTACCCTAGGAGGGCACTCTGGGCCCATCTCGTCTAGGGTCTTAGCCATCCTCCAAGAATGGCTCTTGCAAATGCTATAAATTTAACACTCCTCTCAAGCAAGAGAGGTATTCAGCTACACCAAGCTTGTCACTAAAGTATGCAAACTTTATCAATGGCGGTGGCTTGGTGAAAATGTCCGCCTAACATAATCAAGGTTGAGAACTTTCCTTTGAATCATATCCCTGATATAATGATATTTCATTTCAATGTGTTTTGATTTGTCATGAAACACTGGTTCTCGGAGAGATTTACACAACTCTCGATTGTCACAGCGAATAAATCAGGCTCGAAGCTCACCCAATAAGTCTCAGTAGCTTTCCTCGAAAGCACATCGCTTCTCCTCAAGAGTACTAGTATCAATGTAATCATCGCAGTTGCTTTTAATAATGGAGCCCTCGCTTCTTGGTCGGACCAGGAAATCATAGTCAAATCCTAAGATCATATCCTGGGTACTCTCTTCCTATTCACAACACCGCTTCTATCCAACTGAACTTAGAACCATGGAGTCATATACTTCTACTTGAGGTGTATCTAAGACCTGTATTCGTAATGTGTGTTTCACAGTAACCGTATGTAAATGTTTCGGTTCACATATTACCTGACTGAGAACACTTACCGATACCGATGTCCGTTTCTCGTATATAATGGTGATAAATCAATCATCCGGTGGAGGTGAGAACTTTGACTGAAGCCAGGGTCTCCATCTCGACTTTTAAATTAGAGATCATTTGTGTGTTCATGTATTTGCAGTTTATACTGCCAAAAATGCGAAGCACATCAATTACATATTTGCCCCATGAGAGATATCTCCGACAGCCAAAAACTTCAAGCTCAGGAATGTGAAAGATCCAAGTCTTTCATTTCAATAAAAGCTCCCTCTTAATCTAAACTATAAAAATTCTTTCCTGTAAGAAACAGATGAAGATTTTGAACAATCTCACATAAGGATGATCTCAAAAAATTTGTCACACCGAGCTCCCAGAGTTACAATCCATGAGGTTCTTTTCATGGATAGCTTCTTGTTTTAAAACAAGCTTAACATCTGTCATATGAAGTATTCAAAACAAGAAAATGACAAAAGATCCTGATGAAGGTAAGGATCTCGTCATAGGTCATGAGTCACAAGTATATCCTCATCATTCTTTACTATTACAATGATCTTCCTTATTTCAATTGAGGAAGTCAATCAACCATGATTCACTTCATCTAGAGACCCATAGTCTCACACATCTAGTTTCTCGCCTCGTACAAGGCTCAGGCCTTTAGGTGCTAGAGGCTTTTCGCTTCCTTTAATATTTCTTGGCATCAGGCTGGTTTCCTCTCAAGGAAACTGATAGAATTCTTGGATTCTATTAAGCTGTTGATTCTGTTGTTGGACAAGGACTAACCCAAATTCAGAGATTGCTCCCTCTGAGTCCAAGAAATCTTCCTTTCTGTCAGTTTGCTCCCTCTGTCAATTTGATTCTGATCAGGTGTCTTAACTTTTCGGGATGAAAAGTTGATTCAGACTTCTGAGTTCTTGTGCCAATGACTCAAATACAAAAATGATATTAGTAGGATCTCCTCAAAATAAAATAAAAATTGTCCCATCTACCAGGATACACAGTTTGAATCTTTGACTGAAAGAAATAGCCCAAGGTTAGATGTTGTCTTTCATAAAAGATCAATGGACAGCTAGGTTTCCAATCAAGGAGAAAGGCTTAACCTTTATCAAAAATAAGTAGGTGTTGGGATCATAGCTTCCTTGATTATATGAGATTTTAGTTTAGACATGAATACATAGAGATGACAGCAATGTAATCTTATCTATATGTCATTTGTGTCCATGCAACTTGCTTAGGTTTGGAATATGCATGAACTTTGTATCATGCTACCGTCTCAAATTAACCAGGACTTTTGCAGAATTAGTTCAAATAACTTTAGTGTCCTTAAGAGAGTACCTTACTGTCATAAGCAAACAAAATGTCAAATACTGCATGTCAAGAGTCATCCCCTTCAAGGCTAAACACCAAAATCATTTCTAACATTCTACTATTCAGAGTATTGAGGTCAGATTTTAAACTTGTTTACCTTTTGTAACATGAAGCATGATTATGCATAAGGTGTTGTCAAATCCATAGTTTAGGAATCCCATTACTAGCAGTTCAGTTAAGACTATGTAATCTGTCAACAGCTTATTAAATAAAGGCTGAGCATTTTACCAATTAAATGAACTTCACAAAAATATCACCTATCAATTTAAGATGATGATTTGCTTCTCCCAGCAATTTTCATCAGTCCTTGGACTAGATCTAATCTTCTTTTAACTGAGTTTGTCATTCAAACTTCAGTCAATAGTATAAAAGAAAAATCTTTGTAAACTTCTAAAAGAGAGACTTTCCCAATCTTGCATTAGACACTCCAGATAGCAGACAAATGGTTGCAGCCCCAAACTTATCCTATACTGGAGTGTAAAGGATAATGCCCCATGCACACAAGACAACAAGGAGGGTCACACCCTAGGGACCTCACACAATATGGAAGAAAATGGGATGCTCCCTCAAGTCTTAACCATACTGCTACAACAGATAAGTAGCTGCTCTTTACAACCATGACAAAAAAATTGGAAGGGGCCGCACTATACAATCAATCAGCCCTGCAATAAACACAAAGAGGGCAATGCACTAGTAGTAGCTCTAATTGACGTCAGACCATCATTTTAAATGAAGATTGACACATCAGTTTACACCATGGAAGACATGCTCGCCCAAGAAGGCAAGGTTGATAGCATTCAGCTAAAGGACTTCTCTGATTCGGTTGAGAAGTGTTGAACCTATGATACAGAGATGTATGCATATATGAAGTAGTTAAGCACTGGAGACACTACTTGATAAGAAAAGGAAATGACTGTGCATATGAGCCACTGTAGTATTTGCTGACTCAATTGAAACTCCAAAAGCATTAACACCTCAAATAAGTCAATCTCCTTCCAACAATTCAACCTAGTCATTATGAACAAAACAGGAGCAAAAACTTCTAGTAGTTTAATCTCTATCTAGACCACCAATTATTGCTTTAAGAACATTGATAAAAGTAAGGTCAAATGACTCCCGCAAATTTGGCACTCTGTACCCAATTGACAAGACTTCAGCAACATAGTTGAAGCATTGAAGAAAATGACTAGAACAAATATCGAGGATTACAAGTTCTACCATCTTCAAGGTGATCTACTACAAACTCAAAACAGTTTAAAATTGACTTTGAAGATTAGACCTGAAAATCAAACGACTTATTATAGTTGGCCTCTTTAGGGCACAAAAGGCACTTGACAATTTGCAAAGGTACCTCTATTGGCACAATATGGGATAAGAAACTGGGAAGAATACATTCAAGGGTGTATTGTATGTGGCACATCAAAACCAATAAATTGAAATTTGTACCTCTACACACCTCTGCTACTGTTGACCAGGCTGTGTTAGTTGAATTCAATAAATTTATTAGGGGTCTCCACCTCAAAACACAAGGATAATATCTGGTTATTATTGACAGACTCAGAAATATAGAGATTCTGATTCGAAGATCACCACAGGGATTCAAACCCTTAGTCATATCTTACTTACTGATAGATGCAGAGACAACAACAAGGAATATAACCTATTGGAAAGGATATATGCTTGAGATTTAACTCCAGTCTGTTCTTGCCATGACATAGATCATCTCCTGATCTGCAAAACAAATACCCAGTGTAGGATCTACGTGGGCTCAAGGCTTCTTCTTGAGCTTCTTCACGTCCATAGCTCTGATACCATGTTAGTTTTAGGGTAAAATTACTAGACAACAGTCTCTTTTTAATTTCAATGCTGAAAACAACTCAGATCTGTATCTTAATCAGAAATAAGAGCATATAGAAGATAGATCCACAATAGACAGTAGCAGTTGAAGAGAAAACGCAGAAGCATGTACAATAAATCTCAAATCTTAAACTGTAAAGAAAATCTTTCTAAATATAACAGCAGATCTATATAACTCAGTTCTGAAACTATGCTCAAACAGTAAGCAAGGAGCATATATTATAGATCTATACAATGTTTATTGAATAAAACAATTATATAGTAAACTCAGATCTAAAACTAGAAGAAACAAGTAGGAAGCATACCTGGTACCTGCCTTACCTCTGAAGATAGCACAAACCACAATAGGTGAAGATCCTTGTAGTTATGCTTAGACAAAGGTTCAGTTCATGGATCAATAAAAGATCTTTTATGCCAAAGGTTGAAGGAACTTTCAAGCCACCAAGCTCAAGGGTCACTGGAATAAGAAACATAGAAAGACCAAAACCCTTCCCAGCTAAAACTTTAACCAAGAAACCCTCAGATCTATACTCATAGGACTGCAAGTAATCCCTTGTTTCAACAGTGGACTGTATAGGAGCTTAACTAAATAATAACCCTTCAGAAATGCCCTTGATTGAGGTCATAGAAAACAGACTAAGATAGGGTCACCATCACACTGCTCACTCATTGGAGATCCATCCCACAAAGACAAGGGATAGAACCAGATCTGAGGAAGGGTCGTACCCTTAAATGAAAAACCCACAACAGAAATAGGACGCGGCACCCACAGCAGACAATCCTACAGTAGAATAGGACATGGAACCTCCCAGCAAGCAATCCTACAACAGAATAAGACGCGGCACCCCCCAGCAAACACACAACAGCAAAGGATGCGGCACCCCAGCCAATAGGAAGGTCACAACAGGCTGCAAGGGAGGCACACTAGCTAGGAGGAAGGTCACGACAGGCTGCAAGGGTGAAGCAACATCTAGCAAAGGAGTCACGGCATGCATGAATAGCAAAGAAGATGCTCCAAAGAGGCTGCACCACACTTCAGATCTCAACAGTAAGATACCAAGACTGAGGCCGCAAGCTCAAGGAACCTCCACACTATCACAAGTAGAGTAATTTTGTAAAAGGTGTAGGAGGGGGGTTCTTTAAATAGTAGTTAGGGCAAGGTTAGGGCTAGTTTAGTTAAATTCAAATGTCACATGTTTAAATTTAAATTTAAACATGTGACACTTATTTAATGTTTAACTTTAAAACATAACCCCTAAATAAACCAACAAAACCCAAATCAATTAACCAAGGGTAAGGGTGGGTTTGCAAGGTGGCATTACTCATTCCTT
>SNQJ01S0092489.1:14433-32468 GCA_010110895.2 Picea sitchensis
AAGTTATCTTCATAAGTTCTCATTCTATGTTACTCATTCACAAGGTCGTGTACTGATAATCATTCAAGTAACCAAGCAATTGAGGATTCTTTCTCAATGTTCTTTTCAAGAAGAAGACAACCTTCAAGAAATTGATTGAATAGACTTCCCAAATGAAGAAAGATTTCAAGATTAGAGATTCACTAAGAGACAAAGCAAGACATCACCTTTGTATAAAGACCATTCAAGAAAAATTTGAGGCTAGTTTTACAATGCAATGAGAATAGTGACAGAGAAGTCATCAAAATGGTTTGATTGTTCTAAGTGCTAGTTTGTCTATGAGTTCTTCTCAACCAATCATTGTTGTAATATGTCTTATACACATGAATGAAAAAAATGTGGTATAAAAAAATCGAAACATCTAATTAGTGATTAGGAGACTAGCATTATGACAATATAGTTTCCATTATTCTCAATCATTATGGCCATTATAACAACATGCCCACCTGGTAGGGTTGATTCCCATGCCTACGATGGGATGGTCACCAAATGTACCAAATAAGTGGATAGACTCATGTTGTTGGTGTCACTTTGAGTCATTGAGTTGGATCCACCTCCATAGTAGAATGCCTTAATAGCCCACATATGCACATGACCCCCAAATACAACAACCATGTACACATGACATGCAAAAAGAAATAGTAACACATGTGATGCAACAATATGTATTTTGTTTTGTTTGACCTAATCAATGACCCTTAGAGTGGTTTTCCATCCACTGCACATAAAAATTAATTCCCACCAACCAACAATCCAAAACGTTTTTGAAACTGGGATATGAGAGCACTGAGATCTAGAGAGAAGAGTTTGAAAATTGAATATGTAACATAGGTAAATAATCACATGCATCGATACAAAAAAAATCGAGGTAGAGATTGTGTTAATATTCACATAAGAATATTTTGTCTTTTCAACAAACTAGGAAGAGTTTGTTATTATTTATGTTATTTAAAACAATGTTTTTGGAATGAGAAAGAGTTGGACCATGAGAATGCTAGGAGCATATTGTAAATATTTTGAAGTATTAATAAAAAACTCAGATATTAGTATTTGAACTACATATTTCAGAGATTCATTTGTTACATAGGGTTGTAACATAACCATTTTCAAACCAACAACAACTTTTGAAATCAAAGTATGATATCATTGTTAGAAATACAGCTCAAAGTAATAAGTAACATCTCATAATTATCCATTAAGCCACAAAACATTGACAATAGTTTACATAAATTGTTGTCTCCAGGAAGTAAAATGTACCCACAAACCAGTGGTCAAAAATATTTTCTATAGGGAAATTGACATGCTTTGAACAATATTTTCTCACAATTCTAACAAATACACTGCAAACAACAAGAAGTCAACTTGTTAGGTCTTTCATTACAATTTCAAAGTTGTTATTTCTCCTTTATAACATCCATGCACATGTATATATAAGCTCAATGTGTAATTATGGTGAAGAAAGGGGAAGGATCTCTTACCCACCCAACAGTTCTACCCATTACATATGTAATTATGGTGTAATTTTGGGATCTTAATGGCAATATACTTTCCTTATGAGCCCATGCCTTCCTCTACCACTTAAATAATGGTCAATCGGGAACTGTTCATGCGACAAGACAAGACTTGGTCGAGAAAGAGAGATTGGCAAGTCAAAGGGATTAGGTAGAGGCATACAAGAACGAACTTTAGCCTTTCTAAGTTACTTATTGGGTGGGGGACAATGGATATCTTTCAATGGCTATAGATTAGATATTGGTTCAATGGCTTGGATGTTTTGATTATTTGAGCAATGGCTTGGGGTGTATGGTAATGCATTCACAGTTAATCAATCAAGAGGTAGTTTGCGGTAAAATATTTCAAACTAAGTGTGTAGTATAATCTTGACTTTGGACTATCTCTTTTTCCTTTTTCTTTTTTTCTTTTATTCATTATGAAAGTTGACTCATCTAGTGGAGGGGCCCTCAAACTGAAAGGACCAACCCACGTCTCAAATACACCTATAAAAAAGACACATGTATATATAAGCTTAATGTGTAAGTGATGAAACAAAAACAGAGAGAACTCAATGGTAGTAACATATATTGGAATTATATTGAAATATGTTATTTTATAATAATTAGCCAGATGCTTCAGTATATGGAAGATGGCATGCCCACTACACCATAGTTTCCATATAACTTGGTATAAATAGGATATATCATTCACCTTACAAACATCATACCAATAAATTCCTTTCCAATAAACTGATTTAAGTATTACTTTTATATGCAGTGATACAGATACAAGATCCATACATATAATCTTCCCTTTAGACCAGATATTCATATAATCCCTAACAGTGAAACATCCATGAATTTGCACTAGTTCTGGTATCTAGATGTCCCAATTATGAAACCCTCTCATGGAGGAAGTCTAAAATGAGGAGAACTGAATGTTCCCACAGATAACACCAATAGAAGATCAAACCTTCAACCCAACAATTGAGATCGAAGATCAACAGTACGAACAAAATAGATTGATTTATTCTTTGACTAGTTGAAAGTCTACATGTTAATCTTTTGGACAAACCCCTGACAGTTTCAGAGAACTTAGTTCCTTGCAGTTCTTTGATACCTACAATAATAATATTGATGTGGAATCGAATAGGAAATATGATACCTAAATGAAGGCTTTGAAGATGATTGTCTACAACCATACTCTAAGTGTGACTATTTGAGGACAGAAACTGCTTGGGCAGAAGAGAATCCACTAATATAATGTTTGATCCTAGGTTCTTTGATCACTCTCACATAACTGGTGTGATCAAAACATTTATTTTGTGTTCGAGTTTCCATCATCAATTGGTGTGCATTCCTCTGGCGAGGATGGCCAATGATGCTCTAATTCTATAGATAAGGGGATTGGCAAGCTTATTATTTGTATTAAATGACACCTCGAGGTGGTTTTGAGTGAAGCATTGGAGTCACTTTACCAAGTAGATGGAAATTTTGGAGGCTTTGAACTAGTTCCCTATCAACTGGATTATTGCATTCATGGACATCCCCATCCCTTGTGAATTCACAACAACTATTGCACAATCACTGAGTCAAGATGTTATGTGATATACAAGATCAAACAAGGAATTCAACGTTTTGAAAGGGAAGTAGAAGAGGCATATGAGGAAATACAAATCAATTGATGTGGAGAATTTTTTGGGGGCCAACTCATGCAAATCTGGCAAAGCCACCTAAAAACCATCATTCGACACTATGTAGGAAGAAAGAGGTTCATGTCGTTCTAGTAAACGAGAAAGTTGGTGAAACCAACATGAATCTGCACTAGTTTTGGTATCCAAATGTCCCATTTATGAAACCCTCTCATGGAGGCAGTCTAAAATGAGGAGAACTGAATGTTCCCACAGACGAAACCAATAGAAGATCAATCCTTCAACCTAGCAATTGAGATCGAAGATCAACAATAGGAACAAAATAGATTGATTTGTTCTTTGACTGGTTGAAAGTCTACATGGTAATCTTCTGGTCAAACCCCTGACAGTTTCAGAGAACTTGGTTCCTTTCAGTTCTTTGATGCCTCAAATAATAATATTTATGTGGAATCAAATAGGAAATTTGATACCAAAATGTAGGCTTTGAAGATGATAGTCTACAATCGTACTCTAAGTGTGTCTATTTGAGGACAAAAATTGCTTGTGCAGAAGAGAAACCACTAATATAATGTTCGATCCTGGGTGGTTTGATCACTCTAACATAAATGGTGAGATCAAAACATTTAGTTTGTGTTCGTATTTCCAATATAAATTGGTGTGCATTCCTCTGGCAAGGATGGACAATGGTGTTGTGATTCTACAGTTGATCAAAGATAAGGGGATTTCCAAGCTTATTATTTGTATTGACTGGCACCTCGAGGTGGTTTTGAGTGAAGCATTGCAATGACTTTAGCTATTAGACAATAGTTATGGAGGATCTGAACTAGTTCCATATCAACTAGATTATTTCATTCATGGACATCCCCATCCCTTGTGAATTCACCAAAATTAGCGCACAATCACCGTGGGTCAATATATTATGTGATATACAAGATCAAATAAGGAATTCAATGTTGTGAGAGGGAATTAGAAGAGGCATATGGGGAAATACAAATCAATTGATGTGGAGAAATTTTTTGGGGCCAACTCATGTAAATATGGCAAAGCCCCCCAAAAACCATCCTTCGACACTATGCAAGAAACAAGAGGTTCATGAGGTTTTGTTAAATGAGAAATTTGGTGAAACTTCCATGAATCTGCACTTGTTCTAGTATCCAGATGTCCCAGTTATGAAACCCTCTCATGGAGGCAGTCTAAAATGAGGATAATTCCAAGCCTTCAACCCTGCAATTGAGATCGAAGATCAACAATAGGAACAAAATAGATTGATTTATTCTTTGATTGTTTGAAAGTCTACATGGTAATCTTCTGGCCAAACCCTTGACAGTTTCAGAGAACTCAATTCCTTGCAATTCTTTGATGCCTCCAATAATAGTATTGATGTGGAATCAAATAGGAAATATGATACCAAAATGCAAGCTTTGAAGATGATAGTCTATAGTCATACTCTAAATGTGACTATTTGAGGACAAAAATTGCTTGTGCAAAAGAGAAGCCACTAATATAATGTTTGATCCTAGGTGCTTGGATCACTCTGACATAACTGGTGTGATCAAAACATTTAGTTTTTGTTCTAGTTTCCAGCAGCGATTGGTGTGTAGTCTTCTGGCGAGGATGGCTAATGGTTCTCTGATTCTACAGTTGATCAAAGATGAGGGATTGGCAAGCTTATTATTTGTATTTAACTGACACCTCAAGGTGGTTTTGAGTGAAGCATTGAAGTGACTTTAGCAAGTAGACGACAATTCTGGAGGCTCTGAACTAGTGCCCCATCAATTGGATTATTGCATTCATGGACATTCCCATCCCTTGTGAATTCACCAAAACTATCGTGCAATCACTGTGAGTCAAGATGTTATGTGATATACAAGATCAAACAAGGAATTCAACATTGCGAAAGGGAATTAGAAGAGTCATATGAGACAATACAAATCTTTTCAATCAAACACCAAAAGCTCGAATATGAATGGAGTGAAAAGTGGCTAGTGGCTTCTAGAAGACAGGGAAAAATTCAGGGGAATGGTGGAAGTAAAGGTTTAAATGCACTCTTCTCAGTAAAAGTGATATGAATTGAAGGATTCCCTACAGTCCCTTGGCTCCAAGGTTGACAATATTATAGAAAACTTGCACATCCTGGTTGATAAAGGAACTCAAGCTACCACAACTGCAATGGGAAATGGCTCTCTTCAAGTGATTATGGAAGCAGTTATGGATGCACCAGGATGAACAAACGAGACCCTCTACAAGAAAATCTAGGTAGAGGGAAACAACAGTAGAATGATCTCCATGGAGAAGAAGATGGTAGAAAGTTGTCCCACGAGACCTATCTCTTTAAATTCTTTCTATAGTAGTTTATGTATTGTCACTTTGTATTACTTTTACAACAATATGTTCGACAATATTCATGCCATGCAAGAACAAGTAGTCATAAAATAGGATGGGGAGGTAGAAGAGAACTAGAATTTTGTTGTAGTTTTGTGGGAATGGCTTCAGCCAAGAAAATTCAAATATTTAATTACATGTTTTGCAATACAACCACAACCATTTTTTCCAATGTACAATCATAATCGTTCATGTCAAAAATGTGTGTGTTTCCAAAAGTTGGGGGGTTCACATTTCCACAATGTGCCCGTTTTAGAAACTCGTACACATTTCTATGTTTCATGCAACATAGTTGTCAATGCATAATAGAACCAGGTTAATATCAATCTATGCTAGTATTGAGATATTTGAGGATGTACAAAAATATGTTGATCTACTTTTTGCATATACAATGTTGAACCCCTACCACACTTTAAGGCATCCACAAATCTGGTGTGAAGGCTGGACTGCTAAGTTTAGTTTAACTCAAATAATGGTTGAGGGAAATAATTGAATGAGTTATTGTGTTACCAACAAAGTGAGAGTGTCTATATGGATAACGAAAGGGTTATACAACATACAATGAAGAGTAATTCCAAATGGTGAAGTGCAACTCCTCTTGAAAGTTATGATAGATTATTACAAAAAATCCAACTAACAACCATAACTGAAATCTAACAAAAAACCATAACTGAAATCTAATAGCCATAACTGAAACCTCCCAGTATTCTAAAATCTAACAAACCTAAAGAAATTACAGGGATTCAAAGTAGAATCAAAGCTTGAACATAAGTAATACATTGTCGAAATTTTAAAAGAAAAAACTCATTCTAATCTGCAAATTTAGGATATATACCTTGTCATTAATTGCATCTTATACAGTTCCACTATATCTATAGCGATAGAACTGATAATTTCTCCAATGCTAGTATCTGTGTCAAAAAACTAACATCTTAGCTCAAAACATATTTTAAATACACCGAAACTAATAAAATGTTATCAAAAAGAAATATTGATACCTGCATTGCCTATGGAAATTGTGTAGCTACAATTTCCTCAACATGTATATTTGTGTGTGTGTGTGTGTGTATATATATATATATATATATCAACAAAGTAGTACCTTTGTTTCTTCTTGGTCAACAAAATATTCATCAGCATAGTCATCATCATTTAGCATTTGGGTATACTACATAAATTTCAATTAATTTATAGACATGATATTTGGAGAATAAACACACACATACATATATACACACACAATAAAATTTAATATGTAACATGTACATTCTAGCTCATATTGTAAATGTGTCTTTTGTAAGGTAAATTATTATAGCATACTTGTGTACCATGACTGTGCGTCGATTTTCTCGAGCATTGACTCGCTTATACCTGTCTCTACAATATGTTGCATACTGCTCGAGCTCTGGTTGACTCATAAATCTCAAGGAATCATCATAATAATCATTGAATGAGTTGTCATCCATATTGGTTGAAGATGCCATATTATTTATGTCAATTTCTACATCTGCCAATGCAGCCCCAACATGCTCTTTGACTTGTGCCCTCACCCTACTTTCCACTTCGGATGCCTTTTCCAACTCCTCTTGGAAATAAATGACTCTAGGTTGTGGAACTACTAAGAGAGGCACTAGATGCCTATATTCAACATCTCATCGTGCATAATGATGTTCATATGTACGACCTTTTCCAACACCATAGAAACTAGATCTCGTATTTGTATAGTCGGGGTCCATGTGCAACCGAAAGTCTTCAATTAGCATCTTGACAAAATATTGAGGGACCTCGTCATTATTTGGGAACTTCCCATATGCATAGAGGAACCTAAAATAAATATGTTGTGCAATATTTGGATAATTGAATCTTGCAATCTTTAGACATTTTTTGTCTTGAGTCTGTAAGTCAAATAATGAAAAGACCATTTCTTTTGTGACAACGTTTTTTATTTCTTCGAACTTGTGGTGACCCATCACTGTCATTCGCATCCTACACATCATGTCATAAAAAACATGGGTTGATGGTCCAACCCCAATATAAGTCTCAATCAAACTGTTCAGATTGTGCAAAACAATCTAGAGACTCTATTGACAACCGATAGAGATAATAGAACTCTTAAGTTCACCTTGCAATCTTGCATAATGCTCCCTCATCTCTTCCACAATAAGTATGCGATCATTTCTTCCCAAGGAATTCATCGGGAACATCTCTAGGATAAGTATAGAGAGGGTCATATCTTTCATTGTGGTCGTATTGACATGCTCGACGACCTCTCCTTGTATCACGAGGTGGAATAGGAGCACGAGAAACAAACCCTGTAAGAAGTAAAATGTGTGCAAGTATTAGAATGTATATATAATTTTTCGATCAAAGTATACATATTTAAACAAAATGTGTTCATTAAAAATACCTGATGGAGCCTCTGCCTCAGCATGTACACTGTGCGTACTAGAAACTAACTCTTCTATCATATTAGTATTCTGAGAATGTCTAGAAGCCCCTGTAAAAACCAATAAATTGGCAATCACATGTAAGTTTAAGAGAAATAACATAATTTTTCGCAAATAAAACACTCATTTCAAATCATAATTATGGTCGGAAGTTATGTAAAGAATCTCTATCTGGTGATGGGTTGTCTGTGCTAGTTGTATCTGCAGCATAAGGCACTGAATGCACATGCAGAAAAATAATGAAGTCATATGCATGTAATGTTTTAAAAAATTCCAAAATATTTAACTTGTACTATAAAAAGATAAATAACATTAAAAAGCACCTATGCATGTCCTCTGTGCCTGTCCAATAGACCCCGTAAAAAACAATAAATTGACAATCACATGTAAGTAAGATAAATATCATGATTTTTCAGAAATTAAACACACATGTCAAACAAGATTTATGAACTCAGATTTCACCTAAACCATGTATATCTTGCGATGGCCTACTTGTGGTAGGTGTATCAGCAGAATAAGGCATTGAATGCATGTGCACAAAAATAATCAAGTCCTATGCATGCAACGTGTTAAAAAAATTAAATATATTTAATTTGTACTACAAAATGATAAATATCATTAGAATGCACCTATGGGTGTCCTCTGTGCACGTGGGTGTTCAACAATCAAGTCAGCCTGACATTCAAGTTGCTCTCTTGCAATGTGTCTAGTAGATCCGCTAGAAGTGTGTCTTCCATGGTCAGAGCCACTACCTGCGCACGAAAAGATCTTAGAAACATGTGTAAAATAATATTTATGTTTATATTTTTTCACATTAAACATTACATATAACATATAGACTTGAGCGTGAACTGAATAACAATTGAATTCACCTGACGATAACCTATGGGAGTGTCGACACATAGAAACCAAGTTTGCTTGACCCTGAAGTTGTGCAGTTGTGCATGACGGGAGTTTTCCACAAATTAAAAAAATGTCAAATTTAACATAAATATGTCCAGATCTGTATTGACATTAAACATTAGAAATATGTAACCTAGACTTGAACATGTTGAGGTCAACAGTCAAATGAACCTGATAGTGGAATCCGATAATGTGGGTCGAAAGAAGCCATGTTGGCCTCTTTCTAACCCTATGCGCCTGTGTATGATGAGAAATTTTCACATTAAAAATATGTCAACATGTGTCAAACAAGATAAATGTGTTTCATATTTATTCACATTAAATACAACGTAGTTGAGCATCTAGATTAAAATAAAAATAAAATATACCTGAGCATGTCACATGTCTATGTGGTTCTGAACTAGTTGAGTGACTCTGTTGCTAAATTCGTGCCCCTGTGGAGCATCCAATACTCTCATCCGAATGATGTCTAGGAATGTTGGTACCACTACCAACATGTGTAGATGTCTCTGGTCGATCCATGTGTCCTTATTAAGAATAAAAAGGACTAGTTTAAGCTTGAGAGGGTTTTTCCAGGGTAAAATCTTCGTGTTATCGTGCATGCTATATATTGCGATTATATTTTATTTCTGTTCATATATCTCATTGTATTCACTGTGAAGAAATTATGAATCAGCAAGAATTATTTTAAGAAATATTGTAGATCTGAATTACATTTAAAATTTAATTACATTGAATTACAGATTTAACATTCAACTTAAATATGCCAATAACAAAGTTCATTGCTGATGATATAGGTAGGTAAGTAGCTAAATCTATTTTGAGTTAAAATAAGTTTCTAATTCACAAGCATCTATTGACTGGAAGTCTCTCAACTGGACACTTTTCTGCTACTTTTCCTTGATGACACTCAGAAAGTGATGGTTGTTGGTTGTGCATATATACACTTTAAACCAATGGTGCAGTGGTAATCATGTCAAGTTTCAGTCAGCTTCTGTCCAAATTTGACTTTCATAGGGAAATTTTATGTAGATGGGAGATTATTTCATCACCTAGTCCATGGATTTTTTTCCTTTTTAAAATATACCAAAATAGTGTTTAATTCTTCCTTTGAGACTTTTTCCATCAATTTTTGGTAAACTTCCTCAATAACAAATCTTGGAAAGAAAGTGAAAAACTTTAGAATTTCAACAATGTTGTCTCTATCTGGCTTAGTGTATATCAATTGGAAGTAAGAGACTCCCATATCAACTATCTCATTAAACTTCCTATATTTACTACCATTCATCGTTTTCATCTCCCA
This sequence comes from Picea sitchensis, assembly GCA_010110895.2. Classification (NCBI taxonomy): domain Eukaryota; kingdom Viridiplantae; phylum Streptophyta; class Pinopsida; order Pinales; family Pinaceae; genus Picea; species Picea sitchensis. The sequence continues at coordinate 24,653 of SNQJ01S0092489.1, forward strand.
AATTGTATTTACTCTATTTCTGTTATTTGCATAAATATAAAAAATTGGCGTTTCATCTCCTTTTTCTAGCCAGAATGACTTTCTCTTCATTATCGATTATGATTCTACCCAATCCAACATATTATTCTTATTATTTTCCAGTCCTCTTAACCATAATTTATGCTCTTTAGTAAAAACCCCGCCCACATTATTCTCATAAAATTTTTCTATATTGCTTTGAAGAAATAAAAAATAAGAAAGACAAAATATTTCTGAATAGAAATAAATTAAGTTCTTCTCTTTCTTATGACAGTCACACCATTAAGTAACACAACATCAATGAAAAGCATCAAAAACAAGGAAATCTTATTTATATCAATCCTCTCTAAGCATAACATTCACTCATGTTGCATTTACATAGATTGTACGACCTGTACAGGTCCATACTATTGTTGATAATGCTTAACAAATCCACAAAAACAAAAATGGAACTGCAAATTAGCTTGTATTTGATTGGTATCTTTTCAAAAACATAACTTATACATATATCTTTAACCTAGGAACGCTTTCCTTTCACGACTAGGTGAATGTGCATTCTGTACATAAACCTTACAGTCACTGGAGATTTCTTATCCATGATCCACCTCACTATGTGTTTCTCCCTCTGAATCTAAGAGAACCATCCACTCAATGTCTGGATATTCTATTTTCTCTACTTGAATTTGTCTGCTACACCCTGTACTAGGATTGTCTGGGTATCCCCATTCATCCAATTGAGTCCATTCCCACCATGTGGGTCTACTAAGAATAACTTCATGTTATCTCACACTTTGATTTTCATTCTCATTTCTTTCTTATATGAGTCTGTAAATAGGTTGTCCCCATAGTTTATATAGTTCATATTCACTTATGCCTATCATTGCAGGAGGTCCCGGTACTTGAATTTTAACTGAATGGATGTGTACACTGCATCCAAAGAAGCTTGCCCCATATCCTTGATGCTATAAGGATGATATTGAGAGCAAGATGATTCTCATACATGGTACGTACAATACTTCTAATATCCTAAGAATTATGCTTGATTCTAGTTGTAGTGATACTACACCTTTTCCATGAAATTCCACCATACTAGAATACACCCCACACTTAACAAATCCTTAAGATTGACTTGAGAACTCTTGAAGTGAAAGTCGACCACCTGTCATGTGACTTGTGGCCCCGTTGTCTATGTACCAACTTGTCCTGGTTCTATCCTATGTGTCCAAAAAACAGAGTGTACTTGTCCTTAAACATTCAATAAAACTATCTAGTTGTGGCAACCAACTATTGATCTTCTTCCTCTTCTTTGATTTCGACTTATGTTGAGGATGCTATCTACTTTATTCTCCCTCTTTCACAAAATCCCGTGTTAGCTTGAGTGCACTGGCTAGCAAAGTGTCCAAGCTCTCCACACACATATAGACTTGAGATGAAGGGGTCCCATTCCTTGGGAAAACCTCTTAGGGAAGAACATACTATTTCAGCCAGGGATAATTTTACCTCAACCAAAAAGACCTCATCTAAGAAAAGCTTTACTTTGGGCAGATAACCTATCACACTTCCCCCCTTTGACACTTTGGTGTGCTGGAGCCTTTCTTTGAGAGCCATGTTTCTTCCCTCATGATTTTCTTCAAATAGACCTTTTAGATGTGTCCACATTTCATGGGCAGTCCATTTTTCGCTAATATTTGGTACTAGATGGTTCTTCACTCCATCTAGAATGATCCTCTGAGCACGTATTTCTAAAGTGAAATATGTCTCTCTGTCTTTAGCATTGTTGGGAATTGATACTGGGTTTTCAACAATATTCCAAACCCTGCTCTCTTGAAGAGCATTTTTCGCTCTGTACTTCCATTGTACATAGTTGGAGGCACGTCCTAGCCTGTCCTCATATATGAGGTTAGTAGCCAGTTTGATGTTGGTCTCAACTTCTCTCAGTTTCAGACTCTTACCTTGTCTTTATGGCACACAATTTAAACACTTCTTTTAATCCCACTTCTTTTAATCCCTTGTCCAAATTCTTAAATTAATTAGAAGCCCATGTTAACACTACAAATTTTAATTTCTTTAATGTTGTTTCAAATTGATAGTTTTTCAAGTCCATTGGGGTATCATCAAAGATAACCCACTCTTTTTTTTACCAATTTTAGACACTTCTCATGCTCTAACCATGTTTGATTAAATTTAAATGGCTTGTTGTCTTCAAGTCTTGATTCTATATCTAAATTAGAATGGGCACATGGTCTAAGTAACCTAAAGTGAAATATGTCTCTCTGTCTTTAGCATTGTTGGGAATTGATACTGAGTTTTCAACAATATTCCAAACCCTGCTCTCTTGAAGAGCATTTTTCACTCTGTACTTCCATTGTACATAGTTGGAGGCACCTCCTAGCCTGTCCTCATATATGAGGTTAATAGCCAGTTTGATTTTGGTCTCAACTTCTCTCAGTTTCAGACTCTTACCTTGTCTTTGTGGCACACGATTTAAACACTTCTTTTAATCCCACTTATTTTATTCCCTTGTCCAAATTCTTAAATTTATTAGAAGCCCATGTTAAAACTAAAAATTTTAATTTATTTAATGTTGTTTCAAATTGATAGCTTGTCAAGTCCATTGGGGTATCATCAAAGAAAACCCACTCTTTTTTTACCAATTTTAGACACTCCTCATGCTCTAACCATGTTTGATTAAATTTAAATGGCTTGTTGTCTTCAAGTCTTGATTCTATATCTAAATTAGAATGGGCACATGGTCTAAGTAACCTTTAGCTCCACCCAGGGTCTAACCCTATCCAATTCCATCATTAATTTTTTTGTAACCAATAACTTTCCAAGTGTTTTTGATACCCCTGCTTCACCCACTCTATTTTTTATCTAAGTAGGAACAAGTTTTATTGGTTCAACATCCACAAAACCTACTTCCTCTATCTTGTATATAAAGAAATATGAAAGTTTGTCCTACCTTGTTATTCTCCCCACACCTTTGATCTATTAAGTATAAAATTTAGTTTTCCCCTAATAATAAACCTCCCATTCTTGATATAGTCCAGTAAAAAGAAATCCTCCCATAAATATTTTCTCTCTTCGTATGGTCCATAACAATTATCATAAATATATTCTATTGTGATTCTTGAACTAAGAATTCAATCTAGATACTTGGAAAGAGGGATTTAAAATGGGTATTGAATTTTTCCACCAAATTATCAAACCCCCTAAATTTCTTATAGCTTCTACATATAGGAAGTTCCACTCCTTCATGATTTTTTCTAGGGTTACTATCGCTTTTTTCCCCTCACCCATTATTTCTTTGAGAAAAATGACATAATGTTTGTGCAATTCCACCAATATCACCAAGGGTATCCTTGTAGAGGGGCTCCTAAAACCTCTTGTATTTAAGGATAATACAATCATGATTTCACCCTTAAGGGGGTTTGTCTTACTCTAAGGACCACTTTTATAGATTTTTGTTTCCCTCCTTGTATTTCTTTCATGGATTTTTCTTGGGCATATTGAAGGAAGATTTCTTATCAACAACATTTCTAAAAGGAATTCTAATCAGATCCATCCCCAGACATCCTTCTATACACTCTTTCCCTGTGTATTTTTCTCCCTTCTTGGGATGGAGTCAATATCTAGCTATGGGTTGGATTCAAGTTGGTTCCTATAAAATCAATTCAATTAGGCTTATATTTGGTTAATAGGAAGCCTCCATATCTTTCTTCCCTTCTTGTAAATAGAATGTTCTCTTTATGAGAATTGGGATATTGCTCAAACCTCCCAAAACCTATTGGGAATCAATATGTCCCTTCCCCTTTTAGGCCTTTACATGACTTCTATTGGATTCCATTGGGGATGGCCATATTCCTTTATCTTTAAAATCAAAGCCTTATGTTTTTGAATTAATATGGGCTTGAAATATAACAGAGATGGAATCACCAGGATTTTCCTCATAAGTAATAATGCAATTATGCTTCCAATTGCATCACATTTTTCTTTTTCTTGGAGTTCTTGTGATCCTCATTTTGTTGCAGTGGGGAGTCTTCAATGCCCTTTAGTTGCATCTCCTCGGCTTATGAATAACCCACTTCTTTGGATATATTATTTCTATCATTGCCTTAGAATATTTTCCAACTTACATCACTTACATGCACATGATTTCCTATCATTCCATCCTTCCCCACAACTAGACTTCCAAAAACCTTCTCCTCAAATTGTTCTTCTAGAATGTGTTAAGAGAGGATTTATTTATTTTCCCATGGGGTTCTAGTTGTATTGTTATGAACTGTCTCTTATTTCTCCCAAACGTTTTAACCTACTTGGTGGTAGGGTTGAATACATGCTAACCTAACTAGGACAATAGAACTAGAGATAATTGACCAAGTCAAGAGGGAGGCCTATGTGGACTCAACTAGAAAAACACTTTAGGAGATACACACTTGGAGAGTCTAACTGAGATAGATTCAATATCACTCAGTGACCAATGAAATAGAGATATCACTGAAATATCATTTACACCAAACTTGCACAACATGTTGAAAGGAGATATAGATGGATCAAGTTTACAAAAAATAGAGGATATTAATTGTGCTTCGGTTTATTTGAAATTTATGTTTCCCAACTTTATGATCTACTAAGTGGAAAGAAGAATCTTTGTATGAAAATATGGCAAGAATAACATCTATATTTTTGTCCCGCAAGACTTCAAATTAATTGATGTGGAGAAATTTTTTGGGGCCAACATAAAAACATGAGGACTATATCCAAGAAATGACCCTTAAGGTTTGATAACATGGGTGCATTTTCCAGCATTCTCTAATATAGTTTGAGGATGCCTTCAAGAAGGATCAACACTAATAAATGTATCGATTTCATGACATATTTTTGAGGGGAAAAGGTCACATGAGTAGCATAGGGTGATAAACTTGAATTCATCAAAGGTTTCCAACCTTTTTTGGAATAAGAAATAAAAAGGTGGTGTTGAAAACTCCCAAAACTTTCCTTGAATTCCTTTATTCTTCAATAACTTGTTAATATATTCTTATAATAATTCATATAATCCAATGAAGAATGATATTGGTTGTCCAACTAGTCCATGGATTTTTTTCCTTTTTAAAAGATGTCAAAATAGTGTTTAATTCTTCCTTTGAGACTTCTTCCATCAATCTTTGGTATACTTCCTCAATAAAAAATCTTGGAAAGAAAGTGAACAACTTTAGAATTTGAACAATGTTGTCTCTATCTAGCTCACTGTATATTTATTAGAAGTGATAGACTCCCATATCAACTATCTCATTAAACTTCCTAGCTTTACTACCATTCATTTTTTTCATCTCCTAGATTGTATTTACTCTATTTTTGTGATTTGCATAAATATGAAAAAAATTGGCATTTCATCTCCTTTTTCTAGCCAAATTGACTTGATCTTCATTATCGATTATGATTCTACCCAATTCAACATCTTCTTCTTAGTATTTTCTAGTCCTCTTAACCATGATTTATGCTCTTTAGTAAAAATCCCACCCACATTATTCTCATAAAAGTTTTCTATATTGCTTTCCACTTGTTTTAATCCCTTGTCCAAATTCTTTAATTTATTAGAAGCCCATGTTAACACTACAAATTTTACTTTATTTAATGTTGTTTCAAATCGATAGCTTGTCAAGTCCATTGGGGTATCATCAAAGATAACCCACTCTTTTTTTACCAATTTTAGACACTCCTCATCCTCTAACCATGTTTGATTAAATTTAAATGGCTTGTTGGATTCAAGTCTTGATTCTTTATCTAAATTAGAATGGGCACATGGTCTAATTTACCTCTAGCTCCACCGAGGGTCTAACCCTATCTAATTCCACCATTAATTTTTTTGTAACCAAGAACTTGCCAAGTATTTTTGATACCCCGACTTCACCCACTCTATTGTTTCTCCAAGTAGGCACAAGTTTTATTGGTTCAACATCCACAAAACCTACTTCCACTATCTTGTATATAAAGAAATCTACAAGTCTGTCCTACCTTGTTATTCTCCCCACACCTTTGATCTATTAAGTGTAAAATTTAGTTTTCCCCTAATAATAAGCCTCCCATTCTTGATATAGTCCAGTAAAAATAAATCCTCCCATAAATATTTTCTCTCTTTGTATGGTCCATAACAGTTATCATAAAGATCTATTGTGATTCTTGAACTAAGAATTCAGTCTAGATACTTGGAAAGAGGGATTTTAAATGAGTATTAACTTTTTCCACCAAATTATCAAACCCCCTAAATTTCCTATAGCTTCTACATATAGGAAGTTCCACTCCTTCATGATTTTTTCTAGAGTTCCTATCGCTTTTTCCCCCTCACCCATTATTTCTTCGAGAAAAATGACATTAGGACCCAGGTTTGTGCAATTCCACCAATCTCACCAAGGGTATCCTTGTAGAGGGGCTCCTAAAACCTCTTGTATTTAAGGATAATAAAATCATGATTTCACACTTAAGGGGGTTTGTCTTACTCTAAGGACCACTTTTATAGAAATTTTTTTCCCTCGTATTTCTTTCGGGGATTTTTCTTGGGCATATTGATGGAAAATTTCTTATCAACAACATTTCTAAAAGGAATTCTAATCAGATCCATCCCCAAAAATCCTTCTATACACTATTTCCCTGTGTATTTTTCTCCCTTCTTGGGATGGAGTATATATCTAGCTATGGGTTATATTGAAGTTGGTTCCTCTAAAATCAATTCAAGTAGGCTTACATTTACCAGAAACATTTTTGGGCATCAAACAACATGACATTTTTAATATTATAAACTCTATTTATTAAATGCTAATGATTTTAATAATTTTAATTAAATACCCAAGAAATATTATTGCAGGAGACGGGATGTCAATTAACATTAACTCTTATTCTGGTTGCATGTTGGATATGGAAATAAAGAGAGCAGGTCTGATGCCTTCCTCTTCGCATGTAGTAGTTGCCTTCCTCTTCGTGGGGCACACAATGTGTTGAGTTGGTTTCAGGAGTGTGTTAGGTATGTGTCCCTCGAAGGGTTTCATGATTGTGTTGGGTGTGTGCCCCTCCAACCTTATTCAAACTGTTGGCATCCAGGTTCGAAAGAAGATCCCCATATAACATCTTTAAATAATAGCACTCCCCATTTAAAAGATGAGAGTCTAAATGGGATTTCTAGACTGATTATAATTCGGCGATAAAAGAGGTTTTTTCATAAGGTGGGATAGTTAGGATTATAATTAGGTTGGTTCAAAAGAATAAAAACCTATATCAAGCCCCATCCGACGATGTCTTCTACAATCAACCCTGGAAAACCAAGGGTTTCAATATTGTGTTGGGCATGTGTGCCCTTCCAAGGGTTTCAACAACGACAAACACAGACTGGCGGGGTCGGTTTGTGATTTATACAAAAAAAAATACACTCTCAGTCGAGAGTTTAAAAGATATATAAACTATCAGCTGAGAGACCTGTCTGAAAGTTTGATACCAAAAATTTGGGCATACTCTCGGACGAGAAACTTAAATTTTCTCGACCAAACAACTAAACTCACAGTCAATAAAATTTTAACCTTAGTTAAATTCTCGTCCGAAAACTATTACATTTCTCAGCCGAGAAAATATGTTGATTTTTTTCTCGACTGCGAAATTGGAAATTATAACCCAAAAACACCCAATTCTCAAAAAATTGTTTCCCAAATTCGCATTTTCACCCATGGCCTAAAGGTACTTAGGAAATGGTACAAGATGTTTGAGTCCTTCATGGTGAGCCAAAATTTTACTAGAAGTGAGTAAGACCATT